>VZTZ01028236.1:555145-770445 GCA_013400955.1 Drymodes brunneopygia | reverse complement strand
AGAGGGAGGTGGATATTCAACTTCTAGCAATGCTGGTTTTTTTATATTTTAAAAATAGATAATTCATTCTTATTTAGATGCTAGAAGCAGGGTCATGTTGGTGAATTTAAGGTTATAGCTTAAGAAATAATTACAAATGTCTTTACATGGATATTTGTTAAGACCATAATTGAGCTTTTTCTAATTATTGTTCTGCTACAAAGGAATGGTTTTACATAACCTGAATGCATTGTATTCAGTTGAAGCTTCTTGGTGGTGCTTCTGTAAAGTTCCCACAGGTCTCCTTACCTTCCATACTTCAGATTTTCACCATATAGTGAATGAAGGTAGAAGATAGCATTTATGAAGAATAACCTGGTTTTATACAGAATCACTGAATATTTGAGGTGTTGACAGCAATGTCAGGAGACTGTCTAGTCCAACTGTCCCTTTCAGGCAGGACCAGCTAAAGCAGAGTGCTCAGGACTATGTTGAGTCAGGTTTTGAATATCTCCAAGAATGGAGATTCTACAGCCTCTCTGGGCAACCTGTTCCATGTTAAATTACCCTTGCTGTGAAAAACATTTTTCTTAAATATTAAAATATTAATATATTTTAATATCTATTGCATTGAGTTTGTGCTGGTTGCCTCTTGCACTTTCACTAGATACCAGTGAAAAGGGCTTGCCTCTGTCTTCTTTCCTCCTTTCATTGATGAGATCCTTCCATGAGCCTTCTCTAAGGTGACCAGTCCCAGCTTTCCCAGCCTCCTCATATGAGGGGTGCTCCAGTCCTTTACCATCTTTATGGACCTTTGCTGGACTTGTTCCAGTTTGTCCATGTCTGCCTTGTACTGAGAAGCANCCCTCAGCTAGAGGATGAAATTTCAACTTTGCGGCAAGTGCTAGCAGCCAAAGAGAAGCACCTGGTTGAAATTAAACAAAAACTTGGCATAAGTCTGATGAATGAACTGAAGCAGAACTTTAGCAGAAGCTGGCATGATATGCAGACAACTTCTGCGTGAGTACTGATCTTTTTACTTACACATATGAACATACCATGTTTTTCTAAAACTTTTAGGGCTGAATTAATAGCAACATTGGTAGAAAGAACCACCCACCTTTCATCAAGTGCTGTCTGAAAAGTCATTTGCTTTTTTTTTTTTTCCTCTTCATTTGCCAACTGAATTTGACACTTAAGGAAAAGTGAGCTTCTCCACAACTGAGCTGAGCTGGGAGTTGACAGCAAGGAAGGCAGGGGGACAGTGGAATCATCCATGAAGGAGCAGTCCCACAATACCTGAAGAGAGCAGAGCACCTCCAGTGACAGCAAAGAGGGTCAAGCCAAGAGTTCAGATCTCCAAGTGCATCTGTACTGATGAGCCAGGTCCTAGGTCAAGCCAGGGAGTCAAATCTGTGAGTTCAAGACCTGTGAGGTACCTGGCCAGGTACAAGCATACCAGTAATATGGCTTGGCCTAAAATTCACTCCAGGCTTTAGTATAACGTCCAAATGAAGGGAAAAGCTGCTTAACAAATGTTCTCCAAACTCTTGCACAACACTTTCATCACAGTCTTACCCAAGGTTTCACAGGTGTGCAGTGCCAGAACTCGCCTTGAGCCACAAGACTCAGGGGAAAGGGGGGAAAAGTGTTAGCACTTCCTCTCAGTTCATTCAAGGTGCTTACAGAGACTTGGTAAAATATGTTAAAATGTACATTTTTGCATTAAAAGAACTACTCTTTGTAATTTCATGAGAAGTCAAATAAGGCATAAATTCCTTTATAAAAAATCACAAGTTTGTATATCTCCTGTCTTTCAGTGTTGGACAGTTTCTCATCTAGGTCCTATTTCTCATGACATGTCATTAGCAGGGGTATCAGTGTTGCCTTGGTGAGGATGTCTGGCATGTGCTAGGAGAGAATAGTCTAGAGACACTAAGCTTAAGAAGAGAGAAGGGGCACAAGATATCTGAACTAGAATTACTGGGAGAGACTAGCAAAATTTTGAAACAAAAACTTTCATTTTTACTTGAAATTTGTTAGCAAGTTCCAAGATAGCTTTTCATTTTTCCTTCACATTGACATTTTCCACAAAGATAGAGAGACTTAGGAGACTTTTTCAGTGTGGTAGCTGCTGCTTTTTATTTGAGTTTCAGAAACTACCGTCCATTAGGTGATAAGTGTCCCGAAAGAGTTCATGGAACTGAGCAGCAAGGGTCCTGTTTGTGCCCCTGAAAAATCTCATGTTTATGGTCCAACTGTTGTATAATTCTGCTAGACACTCTTGCCAGTGTACCAGTGCTGGTACCAATCATGGTAATCCAGCATTCTTAAGAATGGATGTGTTGAGTAATAGAGGTGATTCATTGTTGCTGTACCAAAATAGCAGTGGGATAGCATTATTCACCAAGATTCTCTTGGTGAGATGAAAACCCTGAAGGATGAAAACCCTGATCTAAAAAAAAATTTCAAAATATTTACATGCCTGTACTTCAGGTTTCTAAATCCACAATTACTCATTTTAAATTTTAAAATGACCTCATTTTAAGAGGGTAAATTTTGTTTCACTTAGCTAGCTGGTGTGCTTTCCTGTAAGTTAAAACTACTTTTCTTTAACAGGGAACTTTTCAAAGGCACAAAGCACCAAAGTTTTTGTCCACTTATTGTTAATCTTTTTAAGCTCTCCATTTAGGGATGTATTCTTAGGGTTAGAGTGGACTTAGAGGAAGAGGGGTGGACTTCTCTCAGAAACAGTCCTGTAAAGTGTGTTTGACAGCTATTTAAGAGTCATTACCTAACTTACAGGATGCATGCCACCTCTAGATTTAAACTTGAGATTTTGACTCTTTTAAAGCATTTACATTTTAAATGGTTAGCCACACATTCCTTGTTACATTCTTACACTGTTCAGTGCACTGATGTTTAGTATAATCCATGTGTTGAGGTAGACAGGGTTCTGCTATAGAGGACATCAGTAACTAGGGAGCAAATGATTGCCTGGAGTTTGGTTTGGTTTCATGGTGGTAAGGCTTTCAACTGGAATGACTTCCCACACACACCTTTTAAATGATTGGATTTTCAGTGAATAGAGGTAGGTGGATATTCAACTTCTAGCAATGCTGGTTTTTTTATATTTTAAAAATAGATAATTCATTCTTATTTAGATGCTAGAAGCAGGGTCATGTTGGTGAATTTAAGGTTATAGCTTAAGAAATAATTACAAATGTCTTTACATGGATATTTGTTAAGACCATAATTGAGCTTTTTCTAATTATTGTTCTGCTACAAAGGAATGGTTTTACATAACCTGAATGCATTGTATTCAGTTGAAGCTTCTTGGTGGTGCTTCTGTAAAGTTCCCACAGGTCTCCTTACCTTCCATACTTCAGATTTTCACCATATAGTGAATGAAGGTAGAAGATAGCATTTATGAAGAATAACCTGGTTTTATACAGAATCACTGAATATTTGAGGTGTTGACAGCAATGTCAGGAGACTGTCTAGTCCAACTGTCCCTTTCAGGCAGGACCAGCTAAAGCAGAGTGCTCAGGACTATGTTGAGTCAGGTTTTGAATATCTCCAAGAATGGAGATTCTACAGCCTCTCTGGGCAACCTGTTCCATGTTAAATTACCCTTGCTGTGAAAAACATTTTTCTTAAATATTAAAATATTAATATATTTTAATATCTATTGCATTGAGTTTGTGCTGGTTGCCTCTTGCACTTTCACTAGATACCAGTGAAAAGGGCTTGCCTCTGTCTTCTTTCCTCCTTTCATTGATGAGATCCTTCCATGAGCCTTCTCTAAGGTGACCAGTCCCAGCTTTCCCAGCCTCCTCATATGAGGGGTGCTCCAGTCCTTTACCATCTTTATGGACCTTTGCTGGACTTGTTCCAGTTTGTCCATGTCTGCCTTGTACTGAGAAGCACAGAACAGGACCCAGCACTCCAGGTGTGGCCATAACCAGGGCTGACAGGGGAAGGATCACTTCACTCAACCTGTAATCACTTTTCCAGGATACTGTTAGCCACCTCTGCTGCAAAGGCACATTGCTGACTCATGTCCAATTTGTTCTCTACCAGGATTCCAGGTCTTTTTCTGCAAGGCTGCTTTCCAGCTGGTTGATCCCTAGCCTCTACTGGGTTATTAATCCCAACCTACAGGACTCTGTGTTGCCCTTTGTTGAACTCACTGAGACTCCTGTTGCCTCATTTTTTTCAGACAAAGTGCCAAGTAATTGCACTCTTCAATGCAATTATAGAATTGCATTTCATTATATATGGAGAAGGTTACAGGGGTTACTTTATCCTTCCACTAGTCCCTCATATTAAGCACTAAAGACATAGATCCACAAGGTATCTTACCCTGAGCATTTATGTTGTAACCACGTCCCTCAGCTTTTCATTTGGTGCTCTTCTGTAGTTCTCTGGAAAAAAAACATAAAAGATTATAGTCCTGTCCTCTTGGGAGATATTTCAGTTCTACTGAGTTTCTAAGGAGCAGTTTTATCTGTAAAATTACCCACCAATAAATTCACTCCATCCTAATAGCTCCCACAAACTCCTTTGTCATCCTTTCTTAAAATGTTATCAACTCTTATAAGACATATACCTCCTCTGTTTTAAATGGTTAACCTTTCAACCCATGAACGGAATAAAAACTATGCAGAGAGCTTCTGGGGAGATGAAAATGCTTCTTTTGCTATGAAACCTCTCCAAAAAAGAAATACTCCAGGCATTCAGACCACTGTAAGCAGGAGTACTTCCATGGCAAATAAATTATTAGAAGAACTAAAATATTAAAGGAAACCCATTCTATCTTCAAGGGCTGTAGTGGTGAAATGATGTGAAATGTCTCAAAGCCAGTATGCTTAGTGTTATCTGCTGGGGGGCTGGGAAGCCTTTGATGTGATGAGAAGTAGACCCACGCAAGGCTAACATTTAGGACAGGAATCTGACAAAACTGTTTTCAAAACAGCTTTTCATCTTTTGCCCTCAGACAGAAATTTTCATTTGTAGAAAGGGAAAAACTCATGAATTAGAGGTCAAAATCAAGTGAACTGTAAGTGCTGACTCTAGACAACATGTTTCCTAGACAGGGCCCTGGGCTTTTTTTAGGTGGTGGCTGTCCTTTCAAGCCTTTTTAGGAAGGTTTCAGTGTTGCTCTGTTCTTGCATGTGATATTTAATTGAGATTTGGGACAAGAACTTTCAACATGGACTTGGCCTTTTCCTCCAGAGATAGAATAAAGATCTATTCACTGACTACTGGTTGAACTTTGTGAGCAAGCTTTGTTCTCCTGATAGGAAATCTAAGGACAGTTGCATAGGTTTCAACAACTGTTGGGAACTTAATGTTTTATAGTTCAAATTTCTGCCATGCGGTAGGAAAATAGAAGGTAGTAGTTGTGCTGCATGTGTTTTAGGCTTACAATCTATGGTACAGGCAGTCTTTGTTAATATACCTTTAAATATATAGTAATGTGTTTCAAAGTTGCAGAACTTTTTTCAATAAGTCCTATATAATTTGGGGACAGCCACAGTCCTACTGTGACTTCTAGGAATTAAGTAAACTGTGTTCCCACACACATACTTCTTATGAGTGGTAGTAAAAGAAATGTGGGTGTTTCTGTTCATTGCAATGTGTAATCACCTTTTGACATTTTCTTCTCTAAATTTGCAAGTAAATGTAACAGTTGTGTAAGTGAAGAAATTGTGTGTTGGCTTTAGCAAGTACCTAACATGTGCTATATGGAAGTAAAAGGAGCCTCTCCCTTCCACTGACTTTGCTTTCTTTGGGTCAGATGAGGCAACCTTCATGCCATATTCAAAGAGAATTATTTTGCTGCTTTTCCACGTGTCTTTGGCCTTGAATTTGGAAGAGTGGAGTAATAAGGAGAAAGGACTTCAAGAAGTTAACTTAGTCTGTTCTCATTGTTCCTTGTCCAAAAGATGTATGTCCATTTGTTTGCACCAGAACCTTCAGCTAATGGAAATTCCACAGTAAAGTCAGGTCATCTGTTCCAGATGTTCGTTTCTCAGGGAAAAACACACTGTAATTATCATGGGGCACCAGAAAATATATACATGTGTATTATAGTGCTCTTTATGTGTGTGTATCTAACTGTAAGGATGGGAAGGGAGGCCTGAATATAAACTGGAATCTCTGAAATGAAAAGGATTAAAAATACCCAGGAAAGAGTTAGTGGAAAAGGGGAAGGGAAAGGAAAGGATGAAATGGAAGGAAAAACAAATCCATGGAAAGAGAAGGAAAAGGAAATGAAAGGGAGGAAAAGCAGAAAGGGAGGGGAAGAAAGGAAAGAAGAGGCTGGGATGTGTTTAATCTGCATAATTTTGTTAATCTAATGTACAGTACAGAGCCCACAGACAGTATTACTGATATAGTTTAAGGTGTGATGAACTGCCTGTAATATCTTAAGGTCATCTGTGCTTCAGCAAACATATTTTGGCTTTTCTACCTGGAGAGTAACTAGCACACTTTTTTTCCGCCTGTTCTATACTGCATTGCACAAATAACACGTTTCAAACAACTGTATCCCATCTTTTTCCCAAGTATTTGAAGATTACAGGGCAGAACAACCCAGATCATTTGTCACCTTTGTCTGGCACCTTTCCTGACCTGTGACTCTCTCCAGACTACTGAACAGTCACCTTCCATGTGCTGCACACAGATTTCTGCTGCAGCCTGCAGAGGTTCAGTTCCCTCAGTTTACTCCTTCCTGTCTCTGTGGGAGAGGAACTACCTGGGGCATACTTCCTTAGATTTAGGCATATGTACCCATCCAAATGCCAGCACTGTTTCAGTTTATTCTTGACATCCCTGGCAATGGGAAGGATGACAAAGAAATATGTGTCATTTGGTTTTGAAGTTGGAATAAATTTCAGGCGAGTGCTAAAAAACCCACCAAAACAAAAAACCAAAATAATGCACAACAGCTTAGAGTTCATTTGTGACAAAAATGACAATAAGAATGCTCTTAGAGAATGTTTTATGTACATTCTATCTGTCATTCATATATGCGTTTATCTCATTTGATCATTAGCATAATTTAGTTAATGCTGAGCCCTATTTCTCCCAGAAAATCAACAGAAAAATAGTTTTCTAGCTGAGACTTTCTCAGGGATCCAGATGCTTTAGATCGATTGCAAAACAGTCATTCTTAAGCTGACTAATGGTTGAAAACTGAAAAAAAGCAAGCTCCATAGGACATGGCTTGTGCTGCCAGGCTCTGCTCTACTGTATGCTTTTGTTGTTAATTGTTTGCATTCTGTTACATCTTCTGTGAGCCTTATCAGAGGCGAGGGTTTCTCAAATGGATTAATTTTGCCAGCAAGCATTGATGGAGAGGCACAATACTGAATGAAGATGTACTAATTTTACAGAAGCTGAATTAAAATTCTTTATAATTTACTGCAGTAGATCAAATGTGCAGCTTGACATGTAAAATATAAATATTATATGTGTAGCCTACTTCTGTCAGCAGGCCATGTATTGCACCTGTGAAGGAAGGTTACATTTAACATGAAGAGCAATACTGTACTGAGATGAGATGATTGTTCTGTCTTATCCTGCAGATGATGTTGGCCATTTAAATGTCTAGTTCTCTCTACATGGCTACTGCTTGGTTGTTCTCTCTATAAAGCACTCTTAAAACACAACAACCCACATGTTGTGTTTGATGAAACAGTATTTCCTTGTATTTCCTTTCACTGTCTGTAAAAATCACCTAGTGACATCTGGTTGTCACAGGATAGCATAACCTAAATGTAGTATATGACTCTATCAAGTGAAAATGCAGTCAAAATATGCTGCAAATCTACTTTGTCTAAATTGCACGTTACATCACTGGAGACATGAGCTGTCTTTAAAACTCCTTTTAAATGTGTTGGGCATGTTATCAGAATATAAATGCAGTACCAGCATGTTTTGTGCTAACCTCTGATAATCAGTTATATAAATAATTGCTTCTGTTAAAGAAATACCATATTTTAAAAACAAAATTATAATCAAAAGTTGATGAATGAAATTCTTAGGTCAATGTCATATATAAAGGTAATGTTCCAATGTTCATAGGGGAGTGTTATTTACATGTTTACAACTGAGACAGGGGTTGATAGAACTTGTTTAATCCCTCTTGTCTATGAAATACATTATAAATATTTACTGTTAAGTGCTGAGTGAAAGCACAGAATGTGATCCTTTAGTAGCCTGTTTCTACTTTTGCTAAAGCTACTGGGTACCTGCTGTAATGCTGACGGTGCCTTTGTATGAGTGTAATGATGTATTTGTGTAACAATGCACTCCATGGCTTGGATGGAAAGTGCTGTTTGTTGAATCCCTGTATCCTAAATTTTCTGAGTTTGTTTTTGCAGGAGTATTTCTGTCTGTATAAGTCTTGGGGTCACTGGTCTAATCTGAGCTGCTGGCTAACTGACTGCTAAGATGCTGTCCCCTGTCTTGATATGCTGGTGATCAGCACTCACCTGTTGATTGCTGGCAGTGGCTGCTCAAAGGTTGAGAGTGCCCAGGTGTTGTAGATGACTTAGTATGCAGAGCACTTGGTGATGTAAGGAGGACTGAAACTATACATAGAGCACTTTTTCTGGTGAATAAGTGTTTGTGGTTCTCACCTGTAATATCGAACTTTACTTCTGCTGGTAAAGGTTTCTGAAAATGATGTAAGCTGTTCAGTGGATTAAAACAAAAGTACAAACTGCTGTGAGTTACATGAGATGATGAAAACTGCTTGGTCAGATGACTAATGTGAAATACAACTGAGCAGATTCCCAGATGACAGAGAAAATACGTTGAAGAGATCATTGTTACCAGAGTGCTTGGCAAGATATCAAATGGATGCTGTAAATATGACATAACTACAAGGATAAATATATCTCAGCCAAAATACTGTGCATCATATATCAAAATATCAACAGAGCACATAACTAACTACAGTGAGGGAATGTGCTCTGTGGAAAGATTATTTATGAAGAAGGTATAGTGATATATGTAATGGTGGAGAGGTGGGAATGGGCAGGGGGTTTGACTTTTAAACTATCAGAGAGCTCTGCTGAGATGCAAATTAATGTTTCTGGTCTCTGCTGACAGGTGTTGCATGTTGTGCTCCATTTTCACCTTTGTTATTTTGTTGTTCCTTAAAGCTCGTCTTCAGCATTGCTGAAGGGAGAAGGGGACATGTCATAGGTCATTTTTACTGAAGTTGGTGCTGAAAAAAGACTAGTTGTGTAACAGTTTTAGCTGGATTTATGCTCTTATGTAATGTCAAAAGTATTAGGAACACAAATGCAGTCTCCATGTCTTCTTTGCTAGTGGAAATACTGGAGGATGTTTGGTTTATGGGATTTACAGAGGAAGCACAATATTGTTGGAATGTGAAAATCAGCGTAATTTCAGCCACTTCCCTGAAGATGTGTTCTGACCAATGTCATGTTCAGAAATGCGTGGGGACTCTAATGTTTCTCAGTGAAATTTGGGTCTCTCTGCTATATGATGCATTTTGGACTGTTTTCTTAATAGTTTCACACAGTGTGAAGAACTTGCAGTGAAAAGGTAAGACATGGAGATATTTTATCATAAAATTAAATATGCCTATGAATAAAATTAACTCCAAGGTGTAATTTCAAGAAATCAGTTCAGAGGGATATCTGAAAAGTATTTTACTATTTACATTCAACCTGTACATAAATAGCTTGTGCTACAAAGGACCTTTTAGACTTAGAAGTCAAATCTTGGCCTTCATTTTGTCATCAGCAAAATTTCACTTGTGCTGAATAGTTTAGGGAGCTTCTCTGTTGGCAAACTCTCTAAGACTTGTTTGCCACAGGCAGTAGAATATTTGATTTTCTTCTTTTTCATAGGCAACTCTTACCAAAAAGCTACATGTTCATAGTTTGGCTGTAGCATCCTTATTTTAAGGTCTCATCCCATTGTAGTTTATATGAGAGTCTATCTGCTGTCAGCAAGAGAATGACAGAGCTATTAACTAGTTAAGCTAGAGGATGAGGCCTCAGTGAAATAAGTGTATTGCATTCTTGCTGTGTCCAAGGACAGACTTGCTAAGGAGAAAGGAAATCCAGTAAAAAACAACCTTTTCCATCTTCTCTGTATTGTACTAGAATAGATAAAGCAGGCATAACCATTGCTTCTTCCTTTCTAATTCTAATTTGTGTTCCTTCTGCCAGTGTTGCAATGTTTTAGCCCTTGTCATACAACACTGTGCATGTGTTTGGTTCAGCTGATCTAACTGGAGACTCCTGGAGATTCCGTAGCCTAGTCTTCAGTTGCTCCCTGTGGATTCCCTTATTAGTTGGTGAAAGCAGAGACAAGCACCTTCCTAGAAGGAGCCCTTTCACTTGGCAGTTTAAGAACTTGCTAGATGAGTAGGATGTTTGGGCTTAGGAATGTAAAATCAAAATACATTTTCTGAAAGAACAGAGCATTATGTGGCCTTGGCCATCAAACTGGTGGTTTGTAAAACACAGTCCTGTACAGAGGACTTTCAGCTGTATAGGTACTGCTGGGGCTAAAATGATGTGACTTAAAATGTGATGTGCCATACCGCAAATGGTAATCTTATTTCCTCTCCTTCTTCCACAAAGTTATTACTTTCATATACATAATAATAATGAGAAAATACCCTGTTGTAAGGACTTAGTAGGATTTTTTTTATCAATTGCGAGTGTATTTTGGTGCATGCTTGCAATTTTATAGTTTTTGCTCAAAGGAGAATGAGAACCAGTGGAGTTTTATTTCTGAATTTTTCATGATCATTTCTTCAGTTCTTGTCTGCCAACGCACACCACAGGATAGAAGACTGATTATAGTGTGCTCTCCTTTTGTTACTAGGTCAGTACTTCTAATTCTGAGCTTGTCTGCGTCACTGGGAGTATCAGATCATTTACTCAGAAGGAAGCCTCTGACATGCTCAGAATTAGTTTAGTCAGCAGAAAATCATCGGTGCAGAAAGGTTTATCGATTACTATGAGAGTGCAAGTTAACTGTGCTGAAGGTTCTGTATGGGTCAGAGCATGCATTCTGGATCAGTTAATTAAGATGATTCTGTGTTTGAATCTGCTATAAGTGAAATTAGTGACATCTTTTAAAGGTGTTCAGTCCTACTAAGAATATACAGTCACTCTCTAGGTTTCTTCATCTTTCTTTCTCTGTCCTTCCCCAAACCTTCTTCCTTTAAAGAAATTTTTGAAAGTGAAAGAAAAGGAGAATTGTGGCATATGGAAACAGATTTGATAATTTTTTTCTGTTATGAACATCACAGAATCATTTTGAAGTGTATCTGTTTAAATGTACCTAATAGGTATATGCTTGAAAGAGCAGAGTTGTATTTGTTGTGATTCTTTTCTGAGCTTCAGATAGCAGATTTTGCCAGAAGGTCAGTGTCTGCTGGAAGAATACTTACTTGATGTAAATATGATTTTCTGTAAACAGAAGTTGTATCAAACAGGTATTCAACAAATCGCTGCACTCTGCTTTTAACCAGCATGTGCTGCCCCATCTGGGGATGTTATCTGCAAGGGGGAAAGAGAGGATTGCTAAGCAAAGGATTGCTCTGGAGAACCCTGCACTTAGGAAGCTGTGCAGAAATGGGCATCCTCACCATTTGTTTTGAGCTAGTTACTCTGTTTCTTAACAGAGAAACTGAGTTGAGACTTCAGTTGAGACTTTGAAGGAAATTAGTTGCAGGGATTCTAGTCTCTCTTTTTAATACTAATCACTATTTCTGTTTTATTTTTTGTTTCCAGTTATAAGAAAACACACGAGACCCTGAGCCATGCAGGGCAAAAAGCAACAGCAGCTATCAGCAATGTAGGAACGGCTATCAGCAAGAAGTTTGGAGATATGAGGTATTAGCGTCTGCTGCTTCTCTGGTGTTATTTAGAGGGATAAATGTATAAATCATTTGTCAGCTCTTATTTTCCTTCTACATTAGTGTTTTAGAGGTTCAAGTAGTTTGTAGTTAGAGTATTTAATAACATTCATGTTTTTAACTAGAAAGAAGGCATAATGATGACCAAAGAGAGAATTTTTATGAGTCCTGTTTTTTTTTTTTTTTTTAAAGTACAGTCAGAAATCCTTTTGTCATAACTTTGCAAATTCAAGGAAATGTATAAGTGAAATGAAACAAAAAATTGCTGTTAGATCTTTATTAACCCAGTTTTATTCATATGTGGATGCTGGAAAAAAATACCATCTGAAGAAAAGAAGCTTACCTAGGAGCTGCTTGTTATAAGACAAAAATACTTCAGGCTATTTTTAATCCTTTTTTTCAAGATGTACCGCAAAGTTTTGTTCTGCAGTTGTATAAAAATATATATGATAGAAGTAACAGGAGTTGGGGTCAGTAGAACTGTCACTTAAAGGCAACTTCAGTGTCAGGCTTTATATGTGGATGTATCTTTTAAAGTGTTGGTCCTAAAGTTCCTCAGTATTGAGAGCAGAAATTGTATACTGTAAAGCAGCATTCCGGTTTTCATCAGGTAGCAGGATTGCAGAACTCCTTAAGGGTTTGAAGGAGTTGATATTTTGTGATGAAATAAGTGGACATGGGTAACTCTACAATATACTGTTTGACCTGCGGAATTAGGCTCTCATTTATTAATATTGCATATTATCCCATTGGTATGTACTCACTTTTTTGTTGTTGTGTAATGTATGAGGTAACCATATCCTAAGATCTGTGTGTGCTGCAAATGGCTGAGGCTTAGTTCATGGCAGATAAAACTTTTTTTTCCACTTTTTATTTTTATTCTGGATCTTAAATCTTTAGAGTCCCCCCTTAATACCTACCTTTTACATACAGCTTAATAAATCCTCTACAGAAGTACTAATGTTTTTCCAGGTGAAACGAAAAAAGGAAAATATTCATTACTGTATCATCTGCTTTACAGTGTCTTTTTCCACTCTGCAGTTCAAAATGGAAATTTAGGGAGTGACTTGCAACCAGGGTATGAACATAACAAAGAATTTTTGACTTGATACAGTTAAACATTCATGAGTAGTATATGCCTATCAAAGGATAGAAAAATAAGCAGGCTTGCAATTTTATTTTCTTACTATATTTTTTTTAGTGTTCAGAAATCTGAGAGCTGAAAACTTTCTAAAACAAAAATTTGAGTTTTCATTTAAAAGTTTCTTGAGGGTTTTTCTTCATGAATTTATCATTATTTAGAATTTATTTTAACTTATATGAGCTTTTGAAATTCATAACCCCTTATGTCTCCCCAGATGAATAGAAATTTATGTGGTAAAGTCTGTGATTTATTTGTTTGTTCACTCATTCCCTATTTGGAGTCTCCCTGGTCTTTCCTTTGGTGCCCTCTGGCTCTTCCATTATGAGAAAGAGTGAGTTCTTCTTCTGACCTTCATTTCACTCATTATTTCTTGTGGTTTTATTGTATTTCACTTCAGTTCCCCCTGTCCAGGCTCCAGTTGGATGAGTCACTTTCACAAGCCTTTTTACTACCTTTGTTAATTCTTTCTGCCTTCTCTGCATTTATAGTTGTATTCTGTATTTTTGAGAAATGTTTAAGATGTGTGTGATGCATGTGGCACCAACATATTCTGTTTTCATTTTATGTTCCCTCCTTATACTTCCTCTTGTAGAAAAGACAAGCCCATAGCTCAGCAAACAGGTCCTGTTGCTGTTTCCACACTTTAGACCCTACAGCAGTCACCAAAGAGTTTCCGTATGAATACCTTGGGTGCTGGCTCTGGATCATGGAGGGAAGGATGACTAAGCAGTTCAGGATTTCTCAGGTCCTATTACATGTGCTTTGCACATGGTGTGAGATTAACTGCAAAGGCAGAAATGTCTTCACTTGAAACACAGCATGTTTATCCTTTAATATTCTCCTTAATTAATCACTTACTTACCAAATGCCTTTGTCTTACCTATCCATACCAGCCCTCATGCCCAAGCAACCAGGCTTCTCACATGGCAGATGACAGGTATTTATCCCATTAGCCCTTTAGCCAAGGGCTCAAAGCAGAGGCTCAGTCCAAAAGCATTTTGATTAATTAAAAAGCTGGTTTCTAGTAGCTTTCTTTGTTTGAAATTATTACCTTGAACCTGTTTGGGAATTTTTCAGGAAAATATGAACTACCAGTACTGCCTTTTTTGTGAATACTTGCTGTTTTCAGTTAAGTTCTCAGTTAGGAGAGTTTTCGTGATGCTTGATGATGAAGCAGCAAGCAGTCTAGCCAGGTTCCCATAGCTATAGAGAGAGTGGCATTACTTGGACCTTCTGCATCTGCTGCATATCCTTAATCTGGAGTGATGGTCAGTATGCTTCCCTCAGCAACAAAGCTGGCCTAAATTCCTGGCTCAGCTGGGCCAGGTGTAGCTCTGGGGTCATGTTACAAACCATATCACTTAAATAACCTGGTTATTAAAAACCTTCCCCCTCCCTTTCCAATCCCACTAGTGTTTGGGGGAGTAAACTGTAAAGAGGCAGGAATTTTCTGTGTCATTGTTGGCTTGCTTTTTTTGCTAATCCAAATGATTTTATTTCAGTGATCTAGTGTATGGATTATCACCACCCCCTCCCATAATGCCATTTAAAACAAACATCAGACTCTGGCTTAATTCTCTTGGTTAGGCATTAAGGCTGATAGTCACCAATGACATCCAGATGCAAATCCCTGTTCTGCTTTCACTCAGAGAAGACACTTGAAACTGATTTCTAAAATCCAGATGTCATCATAATTCCCAGTATGTTCAGCAGCCTTACCCCCTGCCTGTGATGATGGTGATTTTAAAGAGGGTTTGTAGTCAGACTGACTAAATGCTGAAACCTGCCCTCTTTACGAAACCAAATTCTATTTTCTATGTTGCCTGCTATGTCAACTGTACAGAGCACTAAATGAAACACGTACTTCTGAAGTTGTTGGGTCTTAATTTTTATCTTGTTTTATCTCTAAAAATGTTACTAAAATATCATATAACAACAACAGGCCAGGTAGACTCCCCCAAATGTGCTATTTTGCTGTGTTAGCATTCAAGAAGAGAAAAGCTATAAGAGAGAAAAATGATAAAATTCTGTGTGTCTGAAAGAACAGAGATGCCACCCTTTGGGGACCAAGTGCTTTTCATGCAGCTGCTGTGCTTCTCTTTCATCCCCACCCCGTCTTCCCAGTGTCACAACTCTCTAATTCATTTTGTGCATGAATAATCACTAGCATTTTACATTTTCTGAATTTTTTATTAATAATAGTGCTTGTAAGGTCTCTTTACAGTTATAATGCATCCTACTTAATATCATGTTTCTAGAAATACAAGAAATGCATATAAAACCAGTGTACAGATACTTTTGCTTTAGGATAGGAACCAGACACTAGCAATATAGCTAAGATAATAGATTCTTCATTAATAGGTCTTGTGATTGATTATATGCCATCAAGATTTTTTTTTTTTTTTTGCTCCTCCACCACCAGCTCATATTGTCTCTTTTAATATTTCTCTGGTGTGGAAGGTGAAGAGGAGGGGGTTAGTCCCAGATCACTCACAGGGCAGTGATCAGAGGCTCAGATCCCTCGGTATTAGAGATTGCACTGACATTTTAACATGACTCTTGCTAAGAGGAGCACAGATGTGATGGAGGTGAGGGTCTTTATCCCTTTCTCCTTTGCTTTCTCTAAATTTTGACCCTCTTGATGCTATACTGCTGGACTACTCTGCAGCTGTCTGTATGGATCTATGTTTCATCCCTGCTGATGACCTTTTTAGAAACAAGTTGTGATACCAAGTGAGACAGTTTCTGGGTTTTGGGTTGCTTTAAAAAAAATGAGGAAAGAAAGGAAAAGTAAACGACTTACACTACACTACTATATGCACACTACCACATACATTGCTGCTACTCAAGCAAACTTATTTAAAGATTAAGCTAACAAAGGCATGCATGCAAATTAGGATGTCAGCAGTTACATTTTGTATAGCTCCTTCATTCAGCTGTCTGGTAGGTTTTCTTTAATTACACGATCACACAGACCCCTTTCAAATTCAGTGCCTGGGATGAGCCAGCTCTCAAGATGAATGAAGGTAATATAATGCCTCATTCCTGCCAGGAGTTGGAAGGCACACGTGGAAAGACACAAAAGACTGCAGGGAGGGACAGCCTGGGGCCATGACTGTGGCAGTTGAATGTGCCCCTCAGAGATCAGCACAGAAGGTATAGGAGGCCCCAGAGGGGTGGAGGAGGGCAAAGTTAATTCCTCTCCAGAGGGGCAAGGGAAGTTCTGGGAACTACAAAGCAGATACTGGAGGAATGCATTAACCTGTTATTTTCTAAGCATCTAGAAGATAGCATGATGGCAAAAACATAAAAGGGTTTGTCAGGAAGAATTATCTTGAACTGACAGCACCTGTCATAGAGGATAGAAGGGAGGTAGGAGACGTGATAGAGCTTGACTTTGGTAAGGCTGTCTGTACTGTTTTTGCAGAACTACAGAAATACGGCTTAGGTGTTACTGCTTTAGCAGGAAGAGAGCATAGGGAATTGAGAATTGTAGCCAAATAAAAGGTCTCAGTAGCTGACCATAACTCAGGATTTTGCAGGCATCTGTCCTGAGTCTGTTACTCATCGGCATTTTCATTGCTGGGTTAGATTAAGGTGCCAGGATGGCATCCCTTAGAATTCCCATATGACTGCAGTGGCATGGTATGCAAGCACTTTAGGCTTTGTTGATTAGAAATCAACATTATTTTAAATGATAAAATAAAATTCAGTGCAGGAAAGTGTAATGTGCTTTATTGACAAATGGACAAAAAAATCAAAAGCAGAGATGGGGACCAACGACCAGGAAGCTTTGCAGAGAAGGGCTAGCAAGTCTAGCCTCATGGCTCTTGAGTGCAGCTGAACAAGGGTTATTTCTGAAAGCTATGAAACCTCTCTCATTTAAAGTTTTTAGAAGCAGGTTGGAACAAAATCTTTTGGTGATGGTTCAAGTATGATTAATCTGCTTTACTGCTTTGTGAGTTGATTTTTGCTGTGCCTTTATTGTTGTGCCTTTTGGGGTTTTTGTTGTTGTTTGTGGTGATACAGCACAGCCTTTCAGGATTTCTGTGATGTGGGGATGTTCTGGGCACTTAAAACTGCTGTCAGATCTGAATTCCTTCAGATGCTGTAGCTGTCACACCTGAAACTATCATTCTCAAACCTTTGTCTTTTGATACCCCTATAAAGGAAATGGCAATACTAACTTGCTTCAGAATGTAATTTCATAAGCATTTCTTTTGCTGATGGGTGAGGAAGTTGTTTTCTCTCACTTCCACAGACATTCACCCCTTCATTTGTGCTGGCTTTTAGAGGTCTGCTGTAACAGAGATTTCCTTATCATATGTCTGTGCAAGTATCTGTATTGGCACAGAGAAGTAGGGGGTGGCTGTTACCGGGAGCCATCAGGGAGTAAAAGGAGGGCAACAGTGTTGCTTAAATGGGTCTAAGCAGAAATGTGTTGCAAAGACAAACCCATGTTTGAGAAGCACCAGTATACATGATGATGTGTATAAACCTGAAGAAATCAATGATTTTCTTCGGAGCAAAATATGAACATTGCACAGTAAATAATGCATCACACCACACATTGAGAAAGGATGTGAAAAATAGGTATTTGAAGAGATGTTCATTAAGTGTGCACCACCTCTCTGGTTCGCTGCATAAGGCAGGTGTTCCCTTGAAGTGGTCTGTAATTAAAGACTACATCAGTAATACAGATGAAGGAGAGGCTTGTCTGCCTCATCATTTCTCAACTTTGCAACATTAATGACATCCTTTGAATATTGTATATCAGTGTGTCTCTCCCAGTTCTGCCTTAATTAAGTTTCTTGTGAGCTGGAATACAGTGACAAAGTGTTTCAAGTATTGTTTTCAACAAGGAACAAGTATTTTAGAAAATATTTTAGGAATTAAAAACTCCTTATTTTTTCCATACCCTTCTTTACTGAGAGATGATTAAGGAATTCAGAGGGGAAAAAAACCCATTTGCTCTTATGTACGTGTACAATTCCAGTTCACCTGTACTTTCTCTTTAGTGATATTAAGGGAGGCTATGTTTAAATCTGTTCTAATGAAGAGAACACAAAATTACTTGACAAAACTTCTGTTTTTCAATGCACATAGAACAGGTGACTGCATAGTGAAGGACTGTGAAAATTTTTGCTTTGGAGGGATCTGAACTGATCCACATTCTACTGTGAATTCCAGCATGAAGATTTGAATGCAAATTATTTTTTCTCCTTGGGCAGTTTGACATGCTACAGATGTCTATTTTTGTTACTTTTCCCTAATACTTTTAACTCTTGCTTTTCTTTCCTTGTGCATCCACCACAGATCGCATTCAATTGGGTAAGACACATTATTCTCCTTGAATATGCCTCTCTGTTTGACAGGATTTGTTTTATGGACTGTAATGCAGTAACCTCTTTCCTTTCAGCATCACTATATAGAAAAAAGCATATGGTACTTAAACTGTTACGCCTCATTTTTACAGCGTGGTGAGTGTAACAAGAAAAGGATTGGACTAAGTGTTTGCTTTGAGTGGATTAGTCTCAAATTCAAATAATGGATGCATTCAAAAGATGTTGGTCTTGGGAAAACCTACTTATATATAATCCCATTCTCTCAACCGTATTTCTTCTGTCAGAGGTTTGAACATGAGCAACAAGCAGTAAGAATTCTATTCAGCTGAGTTTTGTAAAGATTATATGAAGTACTTAATTACCTCCTCTTCAACAGAGCAAAAGTATCTTAGTCATCATTCTTTAAATCTTGAGTCCTGGGGAAATTTCCAGGTTCTGAAGATGATAAAAGAGCTTCAGTTTACTGATTCTGTAAAGCACTTGAATATACAATGAATTAGAAAAAATTTTATGTGTACTCAGATTCTATAAGCAGTCTGGCTTTATGTCAGCTCACCCTGAAGAGAGGCTGAACAGCCCTGAATGCCCTGCCAGTCCCTCTGGCCTTGTAGTATCTTCAATGCCCTGAAAAGCTCAAGAGCATTTTTTCCGTTCAGCTATGTTATCCTAACAAGGACTCTTACTTCACTGAGTAAACTTCAAAGTATAGCATAGACTGACCTTCTTAACTCACTCTGACATGAAACCAAAATGTAATATTTACCAACCTCTCTCATGAAGGATCTCTGTTCTCTGCACTGATCGCTATCACAGACATGTGTGTTTTTAAAAAAAGCTTAATGTTTCAGGCTTGTACTAAAAGATTTTGCACTGTTTCTATAACTTGCATTCTTACCTCTTTAAAGAAATTAAAATATGACCTCAAAAAAATAAGCACTTAATATTTGTCTGTCAGGTGCCATCTCTCAGCTGTGTGAATTTAATCTGCTGACTTAAACCTTTGTATTTGGAATGTTTTGCTATTAGAAGAGGAGCAGTCTATGCTGAAATACTTCCAAACTCAATTTTTGCCTATTTGTTCTCTGTTACAACACTAAAATGGCAAGGATGCTTGCTTAATTTAACTAGGATTGTTAAAGATTTGCTGCACTTGTGAAATGTTTGGGCTAATCTTTCATAAGTCTTAAAAATTATGTGAAAAATTGAACATGAAACATTAGCATTGTCTACTGTCAGTTCTTGTCTATCTGATCTTAACAGAAGCCTTAAAATACACACAACACCAAACTGTTTATATTAGATCTCACTGTTCCACCTGCTTGCCAATAGCCCTTCCCCTCCTTCCCCACCCCTATTTCTGAATCTTTTATCTGGAAAAAAAAAATCTGTATATAGACTGAGTGCTGTTTTGATTTTGTATAGTTTAAAACAAACACATGTGCTATTTGTATGAAAGCTTTCATTTTTTAATGCTATAATCATGCTTTGCTCTCAGCCAAGTATTGCTGACCCTTGTAGTAAAGCTCTCCCTGTTCTCAGCCAGACCAGGCTGCAGCTGTCAGTCAACACTGAATATAGCAATGCAGGGATTTTTGGAAAAAGACACACTCTTGCATCACACACTTAAAGTGCTCAGATCTAAATGTGCTTATGGAAAGTTCTTAAGCTTCAAATAAAGATTCTTATTTGGACCAGGCTTGATGCCTCCCAGGAGCAGGGAACAGGTGATGCTGTAAAAGCAGAGTTGGTGGCTCAGGTGGGAGAACTTGGCTCATGTAAGTCGAGCAGTCAGAGTGGGTGGCATCTGCAGGTCTAAAGGTGTGCAGCATGATTTGGGGATCTTTGATTAATGCAGAGGTGCCATCCTCTGCTTGCAACCTTCCTACACTCCTGCTGCTGGGAAGCCAGAGAAGGGAAGTGTCACAAGGAGAGCTGGATGAGAGCTGTGGAAAATAGCTCCCTACCTTTCGTAAAGTTGAGGAGTGAAGGAGGAGGTGAAATGTCCTGGAGAGGTGCGGATCAGTGAGCACTGCCTCTCTGGTTGAAGAAACCTCTTGTTTAGGTAGCCAGTTGTGCCTTTGGAGATTGGCAGTCAGCTGAACCAGCTCTGCTGATGTGCACAAGCCTGGGTTTTATCCCTCCTGCCCAACACAGACCTCATCCTCTGTCACTGTGGGACACAGAGGTGGCTCTCTGTGCCCCTCTCACTTCTCTGTAGATAGCCTAGGTCTGCACCATTTAAATGGATTTTGCCAGGAGCTGTTTTGCATCATCCTTTTGAGCCCCTATGCTGGTCAGCTGACATGAGAATATGGTGTTAAGATCTTTAGTGCTGAGAGTAAGCTGGACAAGCCCTTGCCATCAGGAGAAGAAGAATACCAGCAGTCTTGAAAATATGTATTTGTACATTTAAAGCTAAGTTTAAAAAATATATTATAATCATATTGGAAAATTGGATTTTACAGCTTTTTTTTCTTATGTTTTGGTTTCATCCCACAGCTACTCTATTCGCCATTCCATAAGCATGCCTGCAATGAGGTAATGTGCTACCCACATTCTATTTGCTATGGTGATGTTCAACAGAGTAATGAGGGGGGATTTGCATACTTTGATCCTGATCCTGCAGTTTTTAGTTGGACGAGTAGTCTCACTTCAATCAATTAAGGTTATTCGTGTAGATGAGGGCTGCAGGACAGGCTATCTGTGGGGGTTTTTTTAATTTCAGTTGTATTAACTGCTTAATCTCTTGTTTGAGCCTTTGAGTAAATGAAGCAGTTCTGAGATGTATTTGGGTAGCTGATTGTTATCAGGTTTGTATTACTGAATCTGAAAATCAGTTTTGCTCTCTCTGGAACATCATCCAAAGCCCATTAACGTCAGAGATGCTTTCCAATCCAACAGGCTTTGGATCATGTTCCTATGGAGGACTTTTACATGAGTGCTTTCATATTTTAATGGCTGTAATCACGCTTTACTTGACAGCAGCCAAATATTGACGTCTGTTCAAGTAAAGCTCTGACTGTTTTCAATAAAATTAGTATCCAGCTTTCTTTTTACTCCCTTGGCCTCTAAATACATGACTGTCCCCACTCTGTGCCAAGCATGCATGAAAAACAAATTCACAACTAAATGATGAAAGCTAATTCATTCAACTTCAACAGGTGAGTAGTTTAAGGCAAGCATTTGCCAATGTGACCTATGGATCAAATATAAATTACAAAACTCAGTTTCTCTCTCCTTTTGACCCTTCTTGCCCTATGAAAAAGTTTGTCATGTAAATAACAGAAATTAAATTTACATTATTTTTCCAACTGGCTTCTGTTTGCCCTTCCCTTAAATTAGGGTCATTTTAACTCAGCCTGATGAGGGATATGATACAAATATATTTGCAGAACCATGAACTGCTGGACAACAGTGCCTGAGCTTCAGAGTCTTCTCTAATTTTGACGCACAGTGTGTGCTGTAAATGAGCTCTCAGGTGCCAAGCAAGGAGCAGAGAACCAGGGGAAGGTCCCTTCACCCACTGTAGACTTGTCCAAGTCTCCTTTGTGCTGGGTGAACACAGATAAAAGCTTAGCTTAGTCAGAGAGGCACCTTAGGAACACAGTCTCTCTAAAGTCCTTGTCTTTGAAAGCAGCAGTCACAAAATCACAGAGTGGGGGGGAAGGATTCCTCAAAGGCATTTGGGACCCACTTCCCAAGTGGTTCTAATCTCCTTCTTCCCAGCCTTAGGACATTTAACTTGACATGTTTTTAATAATGTAGGTTATGAACTTGCTCATCCACTGAAAAAAATCTTTATTTCTTTACAGCAACAATATAAATGGATGAAGCCATAGAAAAGCAGCATTGTCTGGTTGTTCTTCTGAGAACAAGACAAATGTATCATAGAGAAAGCAGGCCAGTTATCATTTGGTTTCAATTACTAGGCAAGTTCTGCTTTTGAAAATTTGTAGCTAAAAAATACTCATCCGATTACCATAATTGGATTTGACTGACAGAGCGCAAGTGAGTGTTCATAGCTCTGTGCTGCCAGCCAGCCTTCATTCTGTCCTGGCAGTGTTGCTTGGTAAGAACTGATCAAATTGTGATGTTAGCCATGATGCTGGCAACTGACTCTTTCCTCCCTTCAACTTTTTCTTTTCTCCTAGGAATTCTCCAACTTTCAAATCATTTGAGGAGAAGGTTGAAACCACTGTCACAAGCCTTAAGGTAAAGGTTAGGGGGAGAGTTGCATGGCTGTGTGTGTTAAAGTGTGACAGCTTAGTTGTCCCTATCATTTGTACATCCCCCATATCATGTACATCCCCCATATTAGCTACAAATCTTCAGTGGTCCTACAATGTTCTGCAGTTGACCAAAACCGATGTTCAGGTTTCACAACATTTAGAAGTCAAATTTCAATTTTGGTTTTATTTGATCTTGGAGCTTAGACTTCGGGTTGCAGCTTTCTTGGGAGAGTATACTAGTTGATTTTCCCCCGGAAATCAAACAGGACCAGGGTCATTCTTTTCAACTTTTCTGAAAATCTGAACTCTGATGAATTAAATATTTTACTGGACTTTCAAGCTAGGTAAGCTGCTGTGCTACCTAAAGAAACAGGATTACTTAGGATTAACCCTTTGGAAACTTAGAACAAAAAAGTTCATTTAATTAAAATAATCTTCCTAAGCATTCAGTGGCTGAGAGGCTGAAAAAATATCAGCTTGTCTTTGAGTTCTGCTGCAATTCTAGGATGGAGTAAAAAGTTTTGCCCTATTTTCAGGCTTGAATGAACTTGGAGCAGGCATATCAGCAAGAAAAGCCATAAAAGAATGTTCTCTTACCGAGACAATCTAGTCACAACAGCTTTGTCTCTTCATCACTTAGTCTTGATAATTTCCAAATCTTTACATACAGCTCTATCTTTGTTAGGAAACTTCTTTTTCAGAGATTTAGTCTTACTGATTTTTATTCTTAATATTTATTAGAAATTCAATGACCTGAAGCATTCTGGAAGTAGATGTGCGAGCACATTGGATATGTTTGATTAATGTATTTTGGTATCTCTTCCCTGCCTTCCCCCATGAAAATGCTGCTGGCAGTTTTATATACCAGTATCTCAGTAGCTACAAGTGCCTGAAGGGATTCAAGCTGCTGGGTTTGTCCTTTGGTTACTACATTCCTTCTGCTGTCCAAAATCCCAGTGTGGTTTATGTATTTTGCGAGCAGCTGTGTTGCCATAGCTGGCATGTGGACCACTCAGCAAATGAACCAGTTCATTTTAATATCCATCTCTTAACCAGCCTTCATAGAACTGGAAAAAAACCCAGTGAGCAATGTGAGCTACTCAGGTAAACAACCGCATTGCGTTTATTGCTAAGGTCTAGGATCCCACCTGGGATCTACTTAGGGACTGGTTCCTTTAAGCATATGAGTCATGGCAGACTTTATAATGGCAACCTAGTTTAGAAATTGTGGAGTAAAGAATTTGCTTTATTTGACTGGTTTTATAGCTGTTGTTCTTAGGAAAAACCCATCTCTACATGTTCTCTGCCTGAACAGTTCCCTGCACTCCTTAGCCATGGGGTGAATTGGAAACAGGGCTTGATTCAGTGTGAGCAGAGGAATTTGCTGTTCTCTGTTTGCCTTATTTCAGACCAAGGTTGGTGGGACAAGCCACACAGGAGGCAGTTTTGAAGAAGTTCTCAGCTCTACAGCCCATGCCAGCGCTCAGAGCTCCCTTGCTGGCACCCGAGTCCCTGAAAGTGAAGAAGAGCTTCAGTGTTAAACAGCAGGCCCTCCTGAGCCCCACATGCCTCTCCTCAGAGACTTGCCCAGACAGTGATTTTTCAGCCCTCCCTCACCACACAACTTGTGCAACAAGGTTTTGTCAGCTTTGGAAAACTGCCATCCTGGCCTTGTGTCGGAGAAATGTTTCTTCTTCCTATTTCTATTTTAGATGGGCCATTTTATCACCAGGTACTTTGTACATCACGAAAACCACATGCAAGTCATTGGCGATAATGCACTAAATTCTGTGTTAAGTGACTAACATAGTTTTCAGTTACATATGACTTCCCTCTAACAATCTCCCAGTCTCTGTTTCTTATTTATTTTGGTTTACTCTTTTCTATCTGTTGTTTCTGGCTTCCCTCTCAGTGCCACATCAGACAGATGGACCTAGAGCTGTGCAAAGCATTCAACTGCCCAGCAGTAGCCCATATACCAGCTGTCTACCATCCATACCAGGTGCCCTTTGCTCAGGAGTGTCTGTACATGATCTATTTCCTAACAGAATCAAAATCACTTTCTGTCACAAAAAGCTATTTCTCCTTCAGTGGTACAGTCTGGCATTGCCCTACACCCATTAGGCAGCAGAGTTAAGGAGGGCAGGAAGAGACACCTGGTTATTTGTAGAGAAACAACCTATCATAGCTGCTGATTTCGGATGATCATTTTGGCTGGAAAAGTTTCAGTTTCAAAATGTGCAACCATTGCTTGCTCTCTTTGGTTTGGTAAGACTTGGCAGTATCAAGTAGAGTGGAGGGAACCTCTAGTATTTTTGCCTCCGTATCTTCCCCTCAAAACCAAGGGAAGATATATTTATGAGCCTCTGTCAAGATACAGCCTTAAGTGAAAGACTGCAAACCCAACATTTGGCTTCAGACGTGCCATAGGTTAGAGAGCCCATGCCTTCAGAGCTGCTAGCATAGACCCTGTTACCTTCCAATACACAGGATGAGTAAGAACTTCACTTTTGGTGTCAAATTTTGTTGTGCTTTGCTCCAAGGTGCAATTCCACCAACTGCATTATCTCTGCTCAGTCACCAAGAGCCAGACATCTCAGCTTTGATTCAGCATGTTTATGAATTGCATTCTTTTAACGTGTTTTCTAAGGAAAGAGCAGCACATTTGTGACACTATGTTGTTGTAGTGAGCACGTGTCAGTGCGCATGTTGCGTAGCTCAGCTCACCAGACACTGAGGTGGGCACAATGTTATCAGTAAATAGGATGGAAAAGAGCCTGGCTACTTTGAAAATGGATGCGTTTTTTGAGCATATGCCAAAGCTTCAAATCAGTGTTAGTGAGTTTGACATTACAGAAGACTGCTTCAAATTTTGTGAGAAAATGTGGCTTTAAGTGATTTTTGTTTTTTCTTGTGTGGCTTTTGTTAGTTTTTACAAAGTTGAAAAGCCCTTTTGTAATGTATTACTGGACATAAGTTAACTTTGAACATTTATATCACATGCCTCTTTAGTGTGGTTTTTAGCATGGAAGCAAATCTAATTGTTTTTCTAGTATTCTTGTGACAATTTTCTAGCTTATTTTACGTGGTTTCATGCATAAACGTGAATTTATTTAAAATGGAAGATATTAATGGACAACCTAGTTTGTGTAAATGAAGTTCTTGATATTCTTACTAAAAATAAATTCCTCTCTTACTCTTTTACCTTTTGTGATGTTTTAATTCTGTGTTTACTGAATTAGTACTGAGCAACCTGGTCTAATGGAAGGTTCCCTGCCACTGGCAAGGGAGCTGGAACTAGATGATCTTTAAGGTCCCTTCCAGCTCAAAGCACTCTATGATCACTGTGCATGGGGCTCCACGCTCTGTCTCCTTGATCCCCTGCAGAACAGGGAAGCCTCCTGCTGCGCTGCAGGAATCTGTTGCCAAGAACCACTAATCAGCTCAGCAAAGTGCAACCTGTTCCTCCTGGGTTTCCACAGGGCACAACTGCTGCCCTGGGGCTTTCCTGAGCAGAGCAGGCATCTCACATCTCCTCTGAACCAGACCAATACACTCCACAGATTTTGTGCACTGTGCCAGCCACTGAGGCAAGAAGCTCCCAGCATCTCTGCACAGCACTCTGTGCTCTAGGAAAGGCACCAGCCACAGAACGCTTCGTGAGCTTCAGCCAGGCCCCTGAGGTTTGCATAAAGAAAGCATTTCCTGAGTCATGGTGCCTGAAAATGTGTGTTCAGATACATTACCACATTTAAAGGGTATGACAACTGTATTTAGTTTTATGCTGCCTCATTTGACATGAGGTGGAAGACAGAGAAGAGAACTCCAGGTCTCTACCACATAACTTCCAGGTGCAAATCTTGCTTATTTGGTAATCATGGCATTGCCCTCATCTCCAGCTGCACCTGATTCAGCAGTTGAGTGTGCAGACCCTGACCTCATTATGGCATTTACCACCACTAGAGCTTTACTTCACAAACATTCTGTACTTCTACATCAGTGTCATTACTTCTGCCAGAAACTCATTTACAGCAGAACTGGCACCAGCATGTGACAGCCCAAAGAAGGGAGCCAGCTTTACATGGCTGTACAGGCTCCTGCATTAGATTGCACAAATCAAAGGTCCCTCCCAACATCAGGTATTCTGTGATTATGAATTACCTGTGAAGGAGTCTGTTAAAACTGCCAGTCTGGGGTGAGGGAGAATTAGGAATATAGACCTTACGGAAATACTGGCACCATTCCCTGATACAACACATGAACAGCAGAAAAGGTGTATGAAACAAAGAAGATACTGAGAAAATGTAATTAATGAGATTACCAGTTTTATCCACCATCACTTAAGGCTTATGCACTCCAAAGAAATCCCATCTCTAAGCTCAGTCAAGAGCTTCTACAGACACATGTTCATTGGTCTCATTTCTGTGGAGCACTGAGTGGACATTAACCCATTTTGAAGGTACTTAAATCCATACATATTTAGAAATCACAGAACAAGGCCACCTGCCCCACATAGTGCATTACATGAACAGATTAGATTGCAGTCAACTAATTTTTGAATGTACCTGAACTTAAGCAGTGGAGAATTTATTTGTAACGGAGACTGCATTAATCAGAGGCTGACTAAAAAGAAGGAAAAACCCAAATATACTAATTCTTTGTTCCTTGACACAACCTCTGATCTGGGAGCCAACCACCCTACCTGCTCCTCTCTAAGTGGTCCTGGGATTCTCAGCAGTGAATGTACAGGAAAAAAATCTGCCAGCAGAATCACTGATGTTATAGGAGGAAAAATAATGACCAGAATATAAACAAAAGTATTTATTATGGCTACAGCATTTAGGAACACCTCAGGAACGTGGATGAGATGTGGCAGCTATTCTTTTTTTCCTTTCTGTGTTAATCAGAGATACAAGCTGGAGTATTTCTAGGTGAACAAACTTCCCTGCAAAACAAAAGAAAAGGAAAGTTAATGAAAAATGCTCTCATTTTGCTATGTGTGAAAGGCTGGCATTGGAACAATAGCAGGGATGTCTCTTCAGGCTCAGAATAAATGTCAAATTATTCTTTTAAGAAAGTGAATGCTCCCAGTTCAATCCAGCTACGGAGCAAGAGTAGCTACACCCCTTCTTCCCAAAAAGCTTGTATTTTGTGCTCTATTAAGATACTTGAGAGCTGAAAAAGGGATGCACCCTGACCAAGATAATCTACATGTCATGCTACAGGAAACCACTCCACTTACAGGTGCACTTAGGGTATATGCTGTAGGCTCTACTCAGACACCAGCTTAACTTAAGTTGTTGAATTCTTGTAGGGGAGCAAAGATGTCAGTTAGAAAATAAAACATTGCAGGCTTCATTCATGTTGTCCATTTTTCTCCTTCGCTAATCAAAGGCTTACATTTTCCAGAGAGATTATTATTCTCCTGGGGAGACACCAAAGTACAAATGGGACTTGTCAGGGGCTCCATTTGGTGACTGCTAGTCCTCTTATCCCTCGAGTTTGTCTCCCAGGACAGGATGAGTTAGTTACTGTCCTTCTCTGGTGTTCAACTCCCTTGCCAAAATTATAAAGATTATTATTTTACCTCTGCTTTCAACTACCAGTGTATTTTGCAAAGAATGAAAAGCAGTGGATAGAATAAAAAGTAACACAGTTGCAACTTAATCATTTCACTGAGGTGGTTCTCACAGGAACCTTGGGCTGGTCACACAGCTCACTTGGGGATAACAAATTCTATTTCACTGGTTCTTGAAACATTGACAGAGTACAAACCAGCTGCTGTCAGAGCCTCAGTGAACACTGAAGACTCCTTTCTGCCCCCTCTGATGTTTCAGGGAGATCCTTACACACATGTAAGGGTAATGAAAGCTGAGCCTCTCTCTAGGTAAAAAGTGATGTAAAAGGAATTTGGCATAAATTAAATTTGGGTTTAATACTTACAGATAAATGTCAGGTATGTTCACACTGCATTAAGTTTCCCCAGAAACATTAGGGGACTTGAGCAATGAGTAAAATAACTAGTTCTCACTTGCTCTGAATGTCTGTCAGAAAAAAAAGGCAATTTATATATTTTATTTATGAAAGAATAAAAAAAAAAAAAGCCCAAATGTCATACCAGCAGTTGAATCAAAAAAATCCTGCAGTCTGCCAGGTGTGTTTTCCAACTCTTCATACTCAAATGCTTGCAGTATCATCTCACACTGATCCAACTGCTTTACAAACTTGGCCTCTGCAGTAGACTGGTTTTCATATTCCTGAAAAGATTTCCAGTTACAAGAAAATTATTTTGTTACTCTGAAATAGAACATTAAAATTTCTGTATATATCTAGAATTTTCTTCATTAGTACAAATCACTCCAGAAATACTCAGCACAGTTACATCTTTCAATTTGTTTTTAGAAACACATGCTGGTCAGCAAAACACTTGAAATATGTGCCAATTTTATATTAATTGCAGTGGGACTTAGAACACGATTCTTTTGCATAATCTAAACATACCAATTATTTTGGCTGAATCAGGGATGATATGGAGGCAACTCTGCATGACATACAAGTTAAACAATAGGTTCCATTTAACAATATTTTATGTATAAAGATAATTTCAGGCCTGGCTAAGGCTATGAATTACCACAGTGTGTGCCTATGCATTGTCATCACCTGTTTTTAAGACCTGTTTTTCACTTTTCTCACTACTTGCTGTTTCTTTATGGAGTTGTTCTTTATATTTCTCCTGTCATTCCTGCCTAATCTTTTTGGTCTAATCTGTCTGAGCTGCTTATGTCCTTATGTCTCTCCCAGGAGACGGGGAGTGGTAAAGGGGTTTCCTCCCCTTCAGACTTCAAGTCCTTTAATCTCTCTGCTATCTTTTCCCTCTCTACAGTCATCATCAGTATATATTTATGAGTGATTCACATTTCTAGTCAACTTGAACAATTTTGCTGTCATTTGCTTCCAGTGATGGCTGCAGACAGGTTTGGCATTTCATTTTCTCTTCCAAATCTACTGCATTGTATGTGATGTCTCATCAGCAGGTCTTTCTGACTCTCCTGACTTCCAAAACCAACCCCATAAAAAGGGTTTTTTTCTGTGCAGGTTGCCATTACCTTGATACCATTGGCTGGTCTGACCCCATTCATCATCACCACCACCATTAATCACGCCAAAGTACACACTGGACCCATCAGTGCTCCCAAATCCACAGAACCCATGGATCATAGCACTTCCACACAGAAGAGCAGCACAAGTGCAGGAACAGGTTTGCCTACTGACCACAGAACCTGGCATTCCTTTCTGCATCTCAAAACAACTGTGGTGTGAGCATCATTCACAGCAGCAAGATCCTGGCTTTGTAATTCCAGCACAGTGATACTCCGAGAAGCGTGACAGCCATTTCCTTGTCTTGCATACTATTAGAAGCCTGTTCTTAGGCCTATTACTTTACCTTTGAAGTCAGAAATCCAGCTTTTGATTGCCATGATTGATTCATTTACTATTCTGTTTGGGTTTCAATAGTACTTTGAATTTTCAGATACATTTTCATAATTATTTTTGTAATAGATTTAATTTCAGTGTTTTTATCTTCTTTTTCTCTTTTCAACCTGACCTTTGCCTCATTTTTAAATTGCTTAAATACTACTTATTTTCTTAAATCTATGTATTTCTGCTCTATTTTTTATAATCTGTTTTGGGGAGAAGGGTGAACCAAAGACAATGAACTCTTGGCAGCTTTACAAAGGAGAACTTCAGGAAAAGGAGAACTGTTCACCTGTAAAAGTCGGTCCAACCTCTAACATTTAAGTGGGAGTATCAATCTGTTGCCAGATTGATCTGTATCTTTGTGCCCCACAGCTCACCAGATGTTATTCACACCTCAGCACACACTGCCCTCAAGAAACATCAGCTATTCCATGTGCAACTGTGCACAGTGCTGAAACACTTACTGTTTCCTCCCCGCAGGTGGTTAAGACTCTGAAACAACAGTATACTTTGGAAAAACACTAACTGGTCTCTGCAACACTACAGGCCATCTTTTAAAAATCATTCCCATGCTTCTGCACTTGAGAATAAAAAAGCAGGACAGAGCTGAAATGTGCTGATTCATTCAATGTTTTTTTGAACATATTCGGGATTAAGTTATAAAGTGAAAATATATCTGAAACATCTTCCTGCTGCCTCTCTCCCCTACACTACATTTGCCAAGTACCCACCAACACCATCCAAAGCAGCAGTTCTTGTAAAACTGAAAGGCAAAGAGAGACAGAGACAAGGGCAGGACAGGGCAGGAAGGACTTGCTAAGAGTGTCAAGAGATCTTGTCCAGTTCAGCTCCATAACCACCTTCACTCACCAAAAAAAAATCATAGGGAAATGCCTCTGGCTAGCTGAGAGCACAGCAGCACACCAAGTTATCAGAGGCTTCTTACTTTCTGTATCTCTTTTCTTCTTAAAAAGCTACTAATTGTTCCACTTAACACTAGAGGGACTACCTGTGAATAGTAGATTTTTAGGGTACCCTCTCTGCCATGTGGGTTGCACTCCTGCTAATGAATTGCAGTCTCAGTGCCAATAAATAATCCTGAAGGTAGAAACAAAGATCAAATTATTAAGTGTGCACATATTAAATTATGGTTAATGACAATGAAAAGTTAACATGCTGAAGAACTGACTCCATACTGAACCAGCTCTTACAGAAAAAGACTGAGACCAGCAAAGAAAAAAACCCAATTATACAGAACTAACCTTATCTATCAAAACCTTATTTTCCTCAATTATAACAGTTTCTCAAGGGAGAAGGAACCAGTGCTCCCTAAAAAAATGCACACACATTACTTCCTATATCTGATGATGTTGGTTTACCCCCTTTACCTTAAAATAAAGCTCTGAGAGCCCATTCCCACTGCCTGTTCCACCACTCAACTACAACAGGGAATAAAAAAAACCAAAAATAACCCTAAACCTAAAACAAAACCACAAACAGGGTGCTGTAGCAAAAGGCAGAAATTGGATGCAAATATCTGGAATTTAAATACACTCTAAGTGGAAAAGAATATGAATGTAAGATACAGACTCAGATCACAGAGTCCAAGAAATATAGAATGCATTGTTTGAACAAGAGGTTGTGTATACAATTCCCCCCATATGACCATTTGTTGGGAGGAGATAAAGCACAGTAATTATAAACTTCAATTGTTTGGAAATAATCTAATCATCCCTCATTTGCAAGTATAAACAACCTTATCAATTAACAGCATGAGTTCACATTAAAATGGTTGAATCACCTTCAAACACAAAAGATACTTTCCAGTACAAACTTTTAAGGAACCCAAGACCAGAAATCTCTAGTGTTTGTAGAAAAGCATGTTTTTTTTCACATTTAAGTTTAAACTTTATTTGACTTAATCATTTTAAGTTATTACTAAATATCTTAGTCTAATGGACTTTATTATAAAGAAATGAAAGCCACAGAAATAACTTGCATAAAAAGCAGAAAATAATCCACAGCACCATCACCTCCAATAATTTTTTTTTTCCTGTATTAAAAGCTGCAAATGGCCAGATATGAATGAAAGTGATAATGTAATAAAAAATCAGATTTATATCCAGAGGGCTGGATTTAGAGAACAAACCTTTCCTTCAGCTGGTACAAACCAAGCCCTGAACAGGTTCATCTGGAACTCTGAGAGGCTAGGGGCAGAAGATGGTTATTTTATCAAAGTCCAGGGTTTCTGTTTGAAAAGGATCCTGAAATGACCTTGACTTATACTGTTAAGCTTTATCTTCTAAGCAAATAAATCTCACTTTCTTGAGGTCAAAGTAAGAGATGGCACAATTTCACAGGTACATGGGAAGAAGGGAATGGGTCACTCTGAATTTTAACATAGGATTAAAAGAATGCAAGCTTACTTCCCAGAGTTCATAGATTTCTTTTCTAAGGTCCTCTGATAGAAGCTGGGTCAGTTGTTGCATAGCTGCCTGAAAAAAAAAGAAGCCATTTCCATTTATCTATTTTCTGAGCAACGTTTTCATCATTATCTTTTCTGAATAATTATCTAGTTGTTACCAAGTTAGCAGAAACATCCACTACACAGCATATTACTGTATTGTTTGGCTACAGCTCTGGCCAAATCCAAGGTGGTAGCCCCTCTGGGATAACATATTGAAGGGGAAGGGAAATCCCTGTACAACTGCATCCAGAGGGAGGAGTGAGAAGTGAGAGTTCTGCAGATACCAGGGTTAGTGGAGAAGGGGGTGCTTCAGATGCCAGAGCAGAAATTCCCCTGAAGCCTGTGAGGAAGATCATGGTGAGGCAGCTGTAACCCTGCAGCCCTACAGAGGAGCATAGATCCACCTGCAGCCCCTGGAGGTCCATGGTGGAGCAGATATCCACCTGGAGCCCAAGGAGGAATCAAAGCAGGGGGATTCCCAAAGGAGGCTGTGACCCTGTAGGAAGCCTGCAGTGGAGCAGGCTCCTGGCAGAACTTGTGACTCTAGGAATTGTTCTGCACACTCTGTGTTCTCCTAGCTGGTAAGTATCATTTCTGTGCCATCCCTCCTGTTTTCCCAGTAACATGAATGGCTGCTTCTGACACAACCAACATCACAGGCAAGACAAAGGTTTCATGCCATGCTTGTTTCACCACCTCATCTACAGCATATAGTATAACAATACGGTTCTGCATTGCTTGCCACCACTGAGGCATCAAGGGCTCATTCCCTCTCACCTATTTCTAGCTCTGGAACTCATCAATTTCAAGGTTAGGTGGCTAAAATGACTTACCTGTCAAAATCCCCTACTCCAAACAACACCCTCCCTCCTCCAAAAAAACCCCAAAACTTTTTTTGTTTTTTTAATCAGGTTCATTTTCTGCTGCCTTAGTATTGGTGAGACTCGCTGGGTAAAGTTATTGCACAAGCAGCAAACTTCAGAGCCAGCTCAATGTCAGCTGTAGAGAAAACAGAAAAAAAGGAGAACTCTGCAGTGGAAGCGGACTATTGATAACTCACCTCAAGCCATCTCCTGAAGTGGCTACCCATGGTCTGTTTTTACAATAAAGTATTTCAGAGTCATCCCAAATGTTTAATACTTTACTCTCCTTCCCACAAAATCAACAGGAAGTCCTCACTGACTGAAATGGGAGCAGAAGGAGCTGCAAATACTTAAGAGAACTTCTTAAACATACCTAGGCATCAAAATATCTTTTTCCTTGCCTAAATTCAAATGAGAATTCTCTCTAGACCAAAGTTGAAGGCTGATCCTCAGTGACACAACCACCTTTAGAGGCTTCCAGGAAAGAGGTTTTTTCTATTCAGTATTTTGAAGCTCTTTGAAGAGTGTAAGAAAACACTTCAGTGATTATTGCCCCTGCTTTTATGCTTATCTGGTAAAAACTACGGGCTGGAGGGGCCATGACTAACTCTAGAAATAAGCTCTTTGCTAAGAAAGTAGAAATTAAAGATCTAAGGTGCATTTGGCACCTTGAAGTACTGTCTTTACTGACTGTAATTTTGGTGTTTCTTTTTTTCAATATACTTCCTAGTGTGTTCTTACACTGAACAAAAGATGCTTCTGAAGAGTTTCTGAGGCATGACATTGCCCTCTAGCTGTGGCTACAGAAGTGGTTTATGTTTTCTTCAAATAATGCCACAAACTAAAAACAACAAACCTAAAGTTTGGATAAGTGCAAGGCCAAAAATAAAGTCACTCCAGGCATGCTGCACTCAAAGAATCACAACAACAAAAAAGACACCTGCATCTGGGGTTCTGTGCAAAAGGTTTAAATAAAGTCTCTGTCAGCCTCATGATTTGGCACCACACACACGATCTGACATGAACTGTCATCCATCCTACTCAGTGCACCTACTCCCTGCTCCTCACCTCTCGGTAAGGCTGCTGAACATGACTAATTCAGGCTACCAAAACTGCAGCTAGTTCAGGAATAAATGGCCAAGGTAAGGATTACTTCAAAGATTCTTCCATAACTTTGCATTTGGTGACGTTACAGGTACAAAAATCACAATGAGCTGTAAACTCCACTTGGTTGTGGCAGGCTTGTCCAATGCCAATGACAGTATTATATTAGAGTGTTCCTTCACCACCACCAGAACATTAAAATACACAGAATGCTCTGCAGCTGTGGCTTCACACCTTATGTTCATACCTCTTCTCTCCTGTGTTTCTCCTCTTTTGGGATATTATCTGCAGGAGCAATATCTCCAACAATGCATTCAGCCATATCATGAACCAAAGCTAATCGTATGCATCTGACAAGAAGGAGGGACAGAATAATTAGTTTTTCAGCATTTTAATTTGAAAACTTATCCAAAACACTAAGAGACTGCAGAATTTATCCCCATTCGTATACTCTAAAGGTTTCTTTGAGCTTTTCTTAAACTTTATGTAACGTTTTTCACTTTTTTTAAAGCAGAGTATTTTCCACCTAGACATGATTTTGATTTCTAGTCTCTACTGCTTGTAAATGTAGATTTAAGTATAAATACACTGTGTATCAGAGCATAACATTCAAAATTAATGTATTTAGCTTTTGTACACTTGTAGTAATCAACTACATTATGTACTTCACATTATTCCTGCAATAGGTAGAAGGTAATCTGATTGGAGCAATCCCAAATTCAGTATATAGCTCACAGCTCTGTAGCTATGCCAGTCTGCAGCAGAATACTCAAAAAAGCCTTCATATCAGCTCCTTGAGCTCCTTCTGCTATGCTAGAGGATTTCTGTGGCTCCTTACTGCTGCTGAGTGCTCATGCAGTCTGTCAAAATCCACATGGTCTATGGCTCTGACATGGCTGTCTGTTGCTTCACAATGTTTTTTAACAAGGGTCTTCAGCTTGTTTATTTACTGCTTGAAAGAAGACCAGCTTTGAGCCTCTGCACTAAGGACTTGCCTCAACACTCAGTTAAGCAAGTTAAGTTTTTAGCCCCTTTCAGTTCTCCAGGTGAACAGCTCTGTCCAAAGGATAGAGGGAAAAGAAGAGGGGAAAGGATTTCAAATTCCTTCAGTGATTTAAAAGCTCTTACTCGGGACGACAGCTTCTTTCAGCATTTTGTTTGCAGCTCTCCCACAACATTAACATATGGTCGTGATAAGCAGAGGCAGTCTCACCTGTCCTTGTTAAGGCTTTTGTCTTCAGTCACCAAAGCCATCATCGCCATCCTGTACATGTGGTCGGAGACGCTCTCTGGATTTGCCACCTTCCTGTATACCCATCCTGTCCGCGGCACTCTCTGCGTCCGTGTCACAGAATCACACAATCAGTTAGGTTGGAAAAGGCCGCAGAGATCATCGAGTCCAATCTCTGGGCGGATACCACCGTACCCACCAGGCCATGGCACTGTAAAGGTTAAACCCCTTGGTTTTGCAGGCCCTCCTTCCAGAGACACCGGCAGAAATTCCGCCCCAACGCGGCCTCCACGCTCCGGAGAGCTTCGATGTTCCCTGCGAACACCTGCCCAAGGCCCANCCACCTTGAGCTGCCCCAGCAGCCGCAGGAAGGGCAGCAGCTGAGACCCGCCGCCCGCCGCCATCGGCTGCCGGCACCACGGCCTCGGACGGCTCCTCCTCCTCCTCCTCCTCCTCCTCCTCCTGCTCCTGCCAGAGCGGAGGCGGTGAGGTGTGGGGTAAGGGGTCAGAGGGCGNTCTCCCACAACATTAACATATGGTCGTGATAAGCAGAGGCAGTCTCACCTGTCCTTGTTAAGGCTTTTGTCTTCAGTCACCAAAGCCATCATCGCCATCCTGTACATGTGGTCGGAGACGCTCTCTGGATTTGCCCCCTTCCTGTATACCCATCCTGTCCGCGGCACTCTCTGCGTCCGTGTCACAGAATCACACAATCAGTTAGGTTGGAAAAGGCCGCAGAGATCATCGAGTCCAATCTCTGGGCGGATACCACCGTACCCACCAGGCCATGGCACTGTAAAGGTTAAACCCCTTGGTTTTGCAGGCCCTCCTTCCAGAGACACCGGCAGAAATTCCGCCCCAACGCGGCCTCCACGCTCCGGAGAGCTTCGATGTTCCCTGCGAACACCTGCCCAAGGCCCAGCCCGGGTCCCCNCCTCCTCCTCCTCCTGCTCCTGCCAGAGCGGAGGCGGTGAGGTGTGGGGAAAGGGCTCAGTGGGCGGATGTGTGGGGAAAGGGCTCAGTGGAGGGCGGAACCGCGTCCCGAAAGCTCTGGCTCCTCGGGATTTATTAACCACAAAAAAGAACGACACAGGCTGCGACTGCAACGAGAAAAGCAGCAAAGGAAGTCGGGCTGCTCGTGGACATGAGCGGAGTGGAGTGGAGTGGAGTGGAGAGGGGAAGGTGGCAGGCGTGTTCTCTCTTCCGCTGGGGTCCAGCAGGGAGGAGGGAAAGGCAGCCTCGACCGCAGGAATAGCTCATAGTTCAGTCAAAACTGAGCATCTCGGTGACCTTTACCATGCCTAAAAAGAACAATGCAAACTCATGCTATTGTTTAGAGAAGAGATAGTTATCAGGGTTGCTGAGGAGTTTTAAATTGTTCTGTGGACTCCCGGCATCTTGCTACAAGCACACCTGTCATTTATGAGTTGAATAAATAACAGAGTGTTACCCGATGATTGGTGGATTTTCAAAATACATTGCATTTCTTTCCTACTTTTATATTGACAACTGAAATAGCAGATAATGGGTTAAATGTGGTGATGAAATAGTCTGTTTCCAGGAAAGAACATCTGCAGTTTTGCCAGCTATCAACAGATGGCAGAGTATTTTTATTTTTGTTTGTGCAAATATTTAAACTCCTAAATTAATAATAAAGCCCAGACAACATTTTAGTGACCATTTTAAGGCTGTCATTCCACAGTAAACAAGAATCCTAGGCCAGGAAAGTCATCACCTTCACACCTGTGTACACAATCATAGATGTATTGGGTGTTGCAGTACAGCGTTCCTGGTTGAAGTGAATCACATCTGTTGCAGATTCGTCTTGACAGCTCTTGAAACCATCCAAAGTAAAAATTCCATACTTTGTCCAGGCTGTCTGCCTTCCACATAAATAGGTTGTCTCATAATGTCCTTTTTGGACCTCCTTGTGCCCATGGTTTCCTGTTGTATTTCATGCCACTCTGAAGGGAAGTTTAGCTCCATTGTATCATAATCCCCCCTCAAGCAGCAGCAGACTTCTCTTGTACGGGTCCTTAGGCTCAACAGGCACAGCAAGCCCGGGATACCTCAACACCTCCTCAAGGTGATGGGATTTAGATCCCAGCTCTCTTGGGAGCTTTCACTGGGGGCGCCCTGTCTTGATCTGAGAAAGTGGGCGCTGTGTCCAGCCAGTGCCTCACCAATACCAAGCAAAGGGGGACAGGAACTTCCCTCAGCACACTGGCTGTACTCCTGATGTAGGGTGCTGTGGGATTTTCCTTCTTTGGGACGAGAGCATGCTATGTGCTTGTATTGGACTTGGCTTTCACGTAACCCCAGGTCCTTTCTGACAAAGCTGCTAGCCAGCTTGTTTCTTCACAGTTGGTACAAATAGGAGGGCTTATTCGGCCTTACATCCAGAACTGAGCATTTTCCCCTGCATTTCTCTGTGTTAAACGTGTTGAAACTTCTGCCAGCCCAGTCCAGAAGCTTCCTAAAGTCCCTCACAATTTGAGCTCTAACATTCAGTGTGTCAGCCATCCCTCCTAACTTTGTGTTACCTTAAAATAGCCCGAGAGTGCATCCTGTCCCTTGGTTCATGTTTTTAGTAAGACAATGCTCTATATGGACCCTAGTATAAACCCCTAGAGTACTCAACTTGTTTGGGGCCTTCAGGCTCATTGCCAAGCCACCAGTGCCACCCACTGAGCCTGTCAGCTGAGGCAGTTTTCAATGCCTCTATTAGACAGCGTGTTCATGCCATGGTTCCTCAGTTTGGGAGTGAAAGTGCTGCAGGAAATAATTTCAACCACTGTAATGAAGTCAAGATCCATTGTGTCCACTGCTCCATTCTTGTCCACAATAGCAAACCATTTCATTGGAGGATGCAGTCAGGTTAGCCAAGTGTGATTTGTTCTTCATAAATCAATGCCAGCTGTTCTTGACTGCCTTCTTGTCCTTTACAGGTCTCCTTCTAATAGAGCTTCATCAACATTCTTTCTGTATCTTGCAGCCTCTTTGAGGTTGAGAAAAAAAGTCTTCAGAAGGCAGTCATAAAAAAATTGGGGTAATTTAATAATTTGTATTTTAAATAAGAGGCTGTATCTAGTTCAGAAATGTTATTTTTAAGGCTAACTGATAACAGATACATTGTTTTTTAACCCTTCCTGAATGTATCTATTCAGTGTACATGTTTAGTATTTATAGCACTTTAAATCCAGTAATTAATTTGCTCTTGCAAATTCATTAATAATTCTTCAATATGGATAAGTCTTATACATCCCACGTGTGTGGAGGAGGTATGATTTTCAATTTCATTGTCTGACAGAATCTTTGTCACTTATGTCCTTAAGGTCCATTTTTAGAATAAACTCTTTAATTATATTAATGAAAATGGACTCACAGGCACCGGCCTCAGTGTAGTTTTTGTCAATTTTGTAGCACTTATATTTATGTAATTCTTCTGCATGCACTTTGTGTGCTGTTTTTGTATACTGCTTATTTACACTGATTTTCCACAGTCATTCTTTGACAGTACTTAAAGATACCATTTATGTGCTTGGAAAAGCACCTGTCAAATGCATCATGTCTAGTATTAAACACATGGACTCTCTGTAGGCTGGAGGACCCTAACATAGTACAAATATTAGCTTTGTCAGGATTTTATTCTTGAGTAAGTAGCCCGAAAACAGGAACAAATTTGGGATGCTCAGCTCCATGCAATTTTAAGCAGCTTTTTTATGTATTTCAGAAACTTCAGCAAGGATCATCAGAGTCTCCCTGCAGGATATTAAGGTAGTGCTAAGGCTTAAATCTCAATCTTTCCTCAGTCTCAGCTGGCTTTTTCTCCATCTTTTGCCAGAACAGATGGCAATTCCAAAAACGAAAAGACTAATTATGATTTAGTAGCTGGAGATGGCGCTCTCTGCCAACAGATTTTTGCTTCGACCACATTTGCTGCTACCTGATGCCAGACTGAAATTGTGCTTCCATTTCTTTAAGAAATAGCGCTGCAGGAGAGGGGATGCTGTGCACACTTGGTGCAGTAATGTGAAAATCATCTCCCCATATGTCAGGTGTCTGGGAGCAGACCCGGTGACCACTCCTAGGGTGGATCGTAATCAGTTTGTCATTTATATAATGTAGCACCAATGATAACATACCAGGATTTGAAAACCCTTATGTGTTCTGCCAGCATGGGCACAGTAAACCTTGTATTGACAAAATATCTTCAGGAAAAGTAATTAATTAATGGGATTAATTTATTACCATCTGGCAGGAAAAGAAAAAAAAAAAGAAAAAGTTACATAGTTCAGTGGACAGGGCAAAATGGTTGCATATCACAGACCCGTCAGGAAGGAATAACAGCCTTGATGCCCTCCCTAATAGCAAAAAGATTGATGAACACCTGCCAGACACTGTAAATGGTCATTTTAGTTCTCTAGACTATAATATCTTTCTTTGTCTGAGGCAATCTCAGCAGCTATATAGAGTTAGCTAGTGAAAATCTGTTGCAACAATTCTTCAGGAAGGGTACAGAAGAGCAAACCTCTGTTGTGACAGGTACACTTGTGCCATGTGGCTCCCTTCATTCTGCCATGCACCTCGCAGTGCTGGACTGTGTGTCCTTGTGCCCAGGAAGCCCCACTCTGCCCTACGTGGGCTGTCAAAGCAGTGAGAGGCACCTTGTACTGAAATCTGTGCCAAGGGCTGGACATCTTCTGCTGAGACTCTATAGAATCACAGAATGGTTTGGGTTGGAAATGACCTTAAAGATCATCTAGTTCCACTCCCCTGCCATGGGTGGGGACACCTTAGACCAGGTTGCTCAAAGGCCCATCCAACCTCACCTTGAACATTTTCAGGGATGGGACATCCACAGCTTCTCTGGGCAACCTGTTCCAGTGCCTCACCGCAGTCACAGGAAAGCATCTTTCCCTAATATCTAATATCTTTTCCCTAATATTTGTCTCTTTCAGTTTAAAGCCATTCCATCTTGTCTTGTCACTATGTGCCCTTGTAAAGCATCCCCGTCCGTATCAGAAGGCTGAGGAGAACATATACTTATGGTAGCATTCCTGCACTCAGTAAGTGTCCAGAGTGTCCCTGTTCAGTGAGGCCAACCTGTGGCATCTCTACCTGAAAGAAAATTGTTCTTCTTGCTGCTGCTGCATAATATCTTGGGCTTTCTGTGATTAACAAGAGATTGTCTATCAGAACCCTTAGGATTAGCCTATCTAGCCTATCTACCTTCAAAATGAAGCAAAGGTTGTTTTACCTTACATGTGTAACAGATCTACAGAGCTAAGAGCAGAACTTCAGAATAGCACATTTGGGGAAGAATTAAGGGCAAAATCAATCTTACATGAGCAGAACATTTCTAATGTAAAAAGGCAGCTGAATTAGAGGATTAGGTCACACTGCCTGATTAAAAGATCATTTGATCTTTTGCTATTGAAAAGCCACTGGTCTTCTCAGAGAATAGAAGCATTCAAACTTTAAATGACACCACAAGCCTGGCTTAGAAAAAAACCTGCTAAACCGAAAATAACTTGCCTTACTTCAGTAATTGTTCGTTTGTCTCTGCTGAGGGGGGATGCATCCAAATCAGGTTTTAGAAATCCCTCACATTTTGCTACAACAAAGAAGGACTGCAAAACTGAATGAAGGCATCTTGGGCACTATGTGGCAGAGGCTTACAGCATGTGAATCTTGCCTTGCTTTGCCATATCGTATTTATTTCTTGTTTAAAGGTGGAAGACAGATACTTAAATATCTGTTTGATGTTCATTTTCTTTATTACATATTCCCTGTTGGTTTTGCCTTTTTATTTTTGCAGGGGTAGGAGGTAACAAGAGAAAAAATAAAAAAAAGAAGACGTTCACCTTGGACCACAGAGCCCACTCAGAATCTGGGAGGTACCTGCTGATGACATTTGATAAGAAAGCTAGAGAGGGAGTTCTAATTACAGTTTTTATATATTTTTTTTTAAAAAAGGAATTTGTTTTAACTGAGGAACATGTTTAAACAAAGAAACTTTTCTTAAAATTCTAACTCTCTCTTGTGAGCCTCAAAGTAAAATTGTAACAGATCAGCCTTAGTCTTCTGAAATTTTCTAAGGTAAAGGGAGAATGAGAGGACCATTCTGTGATATAATTAAGCCTTTTGTCACTGGAAACACCAAGAACAAGAATAAATCCCATGTTAAAAAAGTCCTCTGGCTACCTCTCATATCTCTTCTGTTAAAAAGCGTATACTGTTTTTACTTAATTGTACTTAAATGAGTTTTGAAGGGATTTTAAGTCCCCTGCCACTGTCAACACTTAGTAAAGTAAATAGCAAGCAGACAGAAATCAAAGAATTTATTTCCTACCTCTAATGATCTGATGATCAGTTTGTTCAAAGGATTTTTCTCTCCTTTTTGCAAAGTACTAACCATTATTCACAAGCAGTGCTTTTTTATTATTTAAAAAAATGCTCATTTAATATTCATGATTGATGACGCTCAGTCATAGTGTTATTTCACTTCCTAGAGACGGAGAAAAGCAGTATTTTAAGATATAGAAAAGCTGTGAATATTCTTGTTATTCCCCCAGTCATAGGGGGAATGGCACTTCACATTCATATGATGAGCACACAGATCCTGCTCAGACTCCTGCTTGTCAGCCATCTCCCCAATGTCAGCCAAGTCAGACCCTGCTTAGCTTCCAAACTCAGATGTGATCAGGCATGTAACAATGTAAAGAAAAATAAACCCTGAAAGGCACTCTGAATTATAATGTACATTTTTTTTCCTGACATGCAAGAAAGAACAAAATGGAAGTTTTATCACAACTCTGCTTCCTTTTGGGTGCCCCCACCCACCCTTATTACTGTGAGCAACGTTTTCTCAAAATAAAGGCACACTGATTTGTTTGTTATTTTAGGCTCTGAGAAGCAGGTCAGTCTGGAGCCCTGTCCAAATGTATGCCTCTAGTCCCATTAAGGACCTATAAACGTACTTATCTCCATCCGCTGCAAGCCAGTGCATTGTCTTCCAGAGAGAGCTCCTGATACTACCCCGCTCTGTCTATCACTTTATAGCCGTACGTGCTCTCGCAGCCGGGCGCGATCCGGAGCCGCTTCGCTGCCGTCGGTTCTCACACAGGGGGAGATGCACGTAATTAGCTGCATTAGCCCTCTGCCCCCCCGCTGCTCGGCTATTATTTTGACGGCTGGTGACAGGGCTCTGGAGCCTCCCTTCCCGTCTGTCACCCTGCCTGGCAGCCGCAGCTGGGCGGCCTGATTTGTGCCCTGCCAGCCCCGGAGGGAGGGGGGAGCAGGGGGAACAACCTGAGGCCACAGCGCTTCGCTGCAGGGGCTTCAAGGCTCTTCTCAGGGCAGGGTCGGTGGCCACAACTGGGGGCGGCACTCCCTCCTCTCACGCGACCCATACTGCTCCTACACTGACAAAAAAATTCCGCTTTGCAATTTTTGTCCAAATATTTGAGCCCTTCAGGCATCCCTGAACAAAACACACCAGCCTGCGCTTGCTAATCCAAGGGAACCTTTTGCATGGGCCTCTGCTTTCTAACCTGAGATTGACTTTAATTATCCATTATTTTGCCTTCCTCCCTGTGAGCCTCTTGCTGAATGCATTGTGCCACCCAGCATATTAGTCAATCATCGCAGCTTACGGAGCGCTGTACTTTGCATCTTGGCTTCGGTGTCATTCATGTGCACTGAGTGGAGACAGCAACCACTTTTAAGAAGCTGGGTAGATTTAAGCATGCTAGGGCCTGCCTGTCCCTATAGTAAATAGCTCTGCTGACATTTAAGCTGCACATGGCTTGATGTTAGGTCAAACAAAAATGTCACACTATAATCACTTTTTAAATAGCTGTTTCCGGCTCAGTTAGTACTGTATAGTTCCAGAAGAGAAAGCACTTACAAGCTGACAGACAGAAAGGGGAGCCGTCTGTATAGGATGTTTGCCTAATCCCATCCCTGCCCTTGCCTGTCAGGCTTGGAGGCTTTGTTTGTTTAAAAAAAAAAAATTGCATATACAATTTAATGCCACTGTACTTTTCAGCTGGGCAGACTCTAAAGAAAACTCACGAACAAATTCTGGGGAGAGCTCACAGCTTTGATGTAGCTGTGAGGGGGTTGGGTGGCCCAGGGGACACTCAGCCCTCAGCAGTTACTGGGGCTGTGTATTGAGGCACTATGCTGCTGAGATCCTATTGCTGCGAGAAGGCTTGTAGGTAAAATCCTAATGAGCTCTGAAAATGTGAGAGTTTTCATATTCCCTGAGACCACTCCTTAAATTTGTCTCTGCATCTGAACCAGCCTATGAAGGACATGGACCATGGGGAAGCCATGCCAGACTTGCTTCTTCTCCCATACACTTCAGTTTGTGTGTGACTGTCTCCATATACAACCACAGAATCATTTAGGTTGGAAAAGACCCAGATATGGTTTCATGAAGACTCTGGCATCCTGCCCTACCCTAAGGACACATTCCCATGGGTCATAGCAATGGCTTGCCAGAGAGCACAGCACTATTCCCCAGGTCCTGGTCCCCCATGGGACAGGCGCTGGGTCAGAGCACCCTGTGATGAGGCTGAAGTGTGGATGTCTTTACTCTCTGCCGCAAATATGGCTGAAGGGAATGCTTGCATCCCACCACTCAGACCCACCATCCCAAAATCAGCTATGTGTGCAATGCAGTTTTGTCTTTGCCCCACAAGCTCTCCTGGGGATTATCTGCAGTTTCTTTTGTGGCAAGGGACAGCTGTAATCAGAAGGTGGGTCAGTGGATCGTGAAGCACTTGTAGAAGGCAACACATGAGAGATCTACGAAGATGAATAAGAGTGCATGGTCTGTCTTTTGGGAAGAGCAGAAACCCATGAGGGAATAAAGCAGTTTGCCATCAGAAGTTTAGCAGGAAGGAGCAACCGGCCTTTCTTGGCTTCCACTGTAGCCTTTTACTTCTAATTTGATCTCTGGTTCTATTATTTCTGACAAAGTGGAAGTCTGAGAAGGTGCTATAGACATGACTAAATGCCACCATGAGAACTGAGCCCAAGCCTTGAACACCCCTGGCTGCTGCTTCACAGAGGCTGCTGACCCCTGCTTGTAGGTCTGTTGTGAGCCATTTCCTTTCCTGATTAGGTCAGAACAGTGGCACTAACCTGAGTGTGTCAACATGGGGATTTCCTGCTATGTTGATTTTCCTCTATCCCAAAGCAAGCTGTATGCTATGCTTTTTAAATTAAAAAGCAAATTTATTCCTGTAGGACATGTATTTCCAAGCTGCATTTAGACAGTAAGCATTCTTCATTTCACATCATAGCTACAGCAGGTGGCGGCTACTGTCTAATCCCATAATAATGAACATGATAGAAAAACAAATCTCTTCCACATTCTGTGGAAGATAAGCTTTTGCCAAATGCAGTTGCAAACTATGGGGCTCTATGAAGGGGGTGTTGGGTAAAATATTACAGTCTCCAAGAGGTAAGACAAGTTAACCTTTTGTTTACAACCACTCAACATTCCTTAACCCCAAACTGACTTTTGTTACACCTCAAGTTTGTATCAGCAACGCTTTTTCTTTTAGGCACAGTTTGCTGGGAATGACTGTGCCTTTGCTCAACCACTGGTGTGAAGGTGAGTGGTTGCCATTGCATGCAAGCTGTGGGGAGCCACTTTGGGGCTCTTGGAAAGTTCCTCCTGGCCAGGAGATGGGCAAGGAAGAAACGGGGATGGAATACATACAGTGCACAGTAAATTTAGTAAGAATGACCACGCATTCAAAGTCCAGCCACTTGTCCCTGTTTTACGCTCTTTGCCAGTACAAAGAATGAAAAGGGACTAGAGGAGCCAAGAGAGGGTGAGTGTTCCTGAGAAAGCACAAGAAATGGCATGCACTGAAAAACAAAGGCTGTGATTTGTGATCTTATACAGATTCACTGGCCAGGGAAAAGGAAAGGTCCCACTGATGATTGAGGTAGAAACTTTCTAAATATGAGTTTCCATCCCTGTGTTGTTCCATCCTTGTCATAAAACACACGGAGCAGAGTAGGGGTGGGCAATGGCAGTTTTGTTACCAGTTACATGTGAGCTCATGCATGCCATGATGGACCCTCAATTAAATGCAATGTTTAGAGCTGTAATCTACCGCCTTTTGTCTGCTTATCTTTAAGTAAAGACTTAGAGAACTCAGGCTAGAGAATATTTTCTTCAGTCTTACAGCATTTAAAATACATTCAGGCATTCAGCTGAAAGACATTTCCTAGGAAGTCAAAATTTAACAAGTAAATGTTATCTAAACAATCCCAATTATCTCTTTGAGGTTTTTTTGTCTTGTTATAAATACTTTGCTTCCTCTTTATTGTACATGACATTCACAATATTCAGTTGTAAGTGATTAGTAGCACATTCTTGCAGCATCACGTATCATTCTTGTTAGTGAAGATCCCAGAATCACAGAATGGTTGAGGCTGGAAGGGACCTCTGCAGATCATCTGGTCTGACTACCCTGCCCAAGCAGGGTCAGCGACAACAGGTGATCCAGGACCATGTCCATACAGCTTTTGACTATCTCCAAGGATGAAGACTCTGCAACCTCTCTTTGTCATCTTCAGTGACATAATATCATCCCTTTCTGCCACCCTTAAAAGGAGAGGAACTTCCCACCAGCAGCTGTTTAAATGAAAAAAAAAAAGACACACTAAAATGAGAACTAAAAAGATGTTAGCATTTCCAGTTTTTGCTTTGCTAACTCCACATTATTTAGTTATATGTAAAAATTTACACGAGGATTTTATGAAGTGATTCTTTACACCCACAACTTTACTGTTTCTTTGGAAGTGGATCATAAATCCCAAAAAATTTTTAAAGCTAAAACCTGCAGCCATATGCCATTGAAGTTCTCTGGGATTTTTCAGTATTACAAATTGTCTTCTGAGGTATCACAGATTTTCATATCCTGTATTTTTCATATGGGAAATCTAATACTGCAATATCAACCTGAATTTCTTCTGTGCAGGAAAATATGTTTTTAACTTACCTGCCTTTTAAACCATGTTTCTTTAGATGAGGCAAATCTTTAGAGCATTTATTTTCTTTTTTTTTTTTTTTTTGAGAAAGACTTCATTTGGACAATTGATCTTGAATATGTTTTATGTTTTAATGCACATTTTTAATCAATTTGTGGGTTGTGTGGACGTACCTAAACAGAAGACACATTTTTATATGGTGTCTGTCTCAGTTTGGCTTTTTGGCCAAGTGCACTGGCAGACGTCATCCATACATACCTTCCCAGGTGGAGCTGTGTATCTGCTCTGTGAAAACTATATATTTAATTTTTAATTGTTTTTCTAAGGGTAAAATTACTGAATGTTTTCACAACCAAAGAGAGAGATCCCTGCCAGAGAGCTCTCTGAGTGTGAGAGGAGTAGCACAGCATGCATAGGGAGACTGAAGAATGCAATTCAAGACTTCTGGAAGCTGCAATACCCCTGTGCAAGGCACCCTGACAAAGTGCTGTGCAAAAGTGTTCCAGAGCAGGGCACTGACAGGTCAGTGCAGCGACATTAGGAGGATGACAGCGATGCTGGAACGATGATTCCACATGAAAAATACTCCCTGCTTTTTGACTGTTGGGAGGGTCATTCAAATTAATGACACAAAAGAAGCGCATGATGAAATCGTTGGGGCGAAATTTGTGATTGTCTTGGATAAGGTAGCTGGCTGGCCTTTGTAAACTGGTAAACTTGTAAACTGAGCAATTCACAATTCACTTCAAAAGCTACCCCAATAAAACATTTGTCTACTGGCTTCTTTGTCGAGCTGCCTTTTTTTTTTTTTTTTTGGTTAAAAGGTTTGATTTTTACGAAGCTTGTCAGTAAGATTCTTGATCTCTCAAAGTTCTGTGTTTTCTTTTTCTATGTGAGCACTTCAATCGCACCAAATATGACAACTTGAAGATGTGCAGATGACTTTTGAGCTGGAGAGAACTGGTTGTCTAAACTAACTGGTAGAAAGGGGAGTCTTCTACTTGGTTGACTGAAATTTGTCTCTGTTAATTCAGCAACCACTTTTTCCTCAGTATTTGTTCATATCTTAAAGCTTTTTACCCTTCCAGATATGGATTGTGATTCTACTAATGGTAAGCATTTCTTCTTTTATTTTTTTTCTTTTTGAAAGTCCAAGGGATAAGTATAAATCCCCCTCAAATATCCAATTTAATAAATATTTTGGTTTTGTTTTTTTTTTACACTGGAGTGTGTCCATTATTCATTATTGTTACTTGACTTTCTCTTGTGGACATTTCGGTATAAAAATTTTAAAAATAATAAGCATATGCAGAAAGGTGAAAGAGGAATTCTTCCTTTCTCACAAAGCCACAAAGCTTGTTTTCCATGACTGAATATTTATTTGACTTTTTTTATTATTTCAGTTTTCTTTTTTCTTCATTTTTTTTTCTTTTCAATTTTTATTTTCAATTTCCTGTTCCCTTATAACTTAGCTCCTGGCAGCTATGTTATAAGGTAAGTAGTCTAAGTAGATATTAATCTGAAATAAAAAAGTGTTTTGCTCAACAAAAGCTGCAAGACTCAGTTTGTTGGCAGAGGAAAAAGTGTTGGTCTCGCCCTTCTCTGTTCTTACTAAGGAATGTTTTAATGTCCAAATTAGAAGAGTAAAGTACTATCAAGCAATAATATTTCAGGTAATTGAATTTGGGTTTTGTGAGGGGTTTTTTGTGGTCATTGCTTGGTAATTAGGGGCTGGTCTTGGAGTTTAACTTTTCATTTTTGAAATATGAACTCTTTCTTTTTAGACGGATTAATCAGACATTTTGTGGCTGATGGCCAAGATGCTCAGTTACACATTTAGATATAAAGTTACAGCCCCATTTTGTGCAACTTTTTGCTTTGAATTTGTGACTTACCACACGCACATTAAAAGGGAAGATCAGCAGTGAGCAGCTGCCGTGCGATCCCCTGTTTCCCTTGCGAGCAGTGAAGTGCTTGTGCATCATCCCTGCGGGAAGCCCATTCCTGAGCAGGGAGTCCTTGGACCCAGCAAAATGTTTTCTTCACCTCTGAATGCAGCTGTGAGCAACAGGCTGTCCTGTACCAAATACAGCTTGCTGGCGTCGGCTTGAGCTTTATTCTACTGGGGTTTTTTCTCTTTTCTGCATGTAAACATTTCTGCAAAGCTTTCTGTTGGCTTCTTGGCTGCAGCACCCCTGGAAAAAAAAGAGGAGATCTTTTGTGACCTTTAAAACATGGAAATGGGAGTTTCAATGAGCAGTTGGAAGCAGTGCCTCCAAAATCTTGTTTGCAGGTGTTTTTCGGCCACCCAGCAGAGCACAGAAAATGCCACAGTCACACTGTCTGTGAGGAGCACAGCTGAGATACAGGCTGGACAATGCTCTAAGCTTGTCTTAAACAGCCTCCTGGCCAAAAAATATTCTGCTACAGAGGTCATGAGTAATTTTTAATACTAAATATTTTCATGACTTGAACTTTTCGCCACAAGAAAATACAAATGTGTCACTTTTAAAATACACTCATTTGAAATAATTTTCAATTAAGCAAACTTGTCAAAAACAGCCTACCAAAATAATAATGAAAAGCACTTTTATTTAGGGAATTATATTCACTGCTCCAGTATCAGATATTCTCAAAAACACGTTGTAAAAAAGGATCCCACACCAAAATCTTCAGGGTGCTTCCAATCCCACTTGAGTTGTGTGAGTTTAATTCAGCGCTGTTCTATTATTATAATCAATGTATTTTTGTCAAGTGAAATACAACATTTAAATGTTTTAGCCAAAGCATTTTGATAAATAGGTGAATTCTTTATCCAAAGCATTTAATGTATTTTTCTTTGCTTATAGGATGCCTCTGTTTAAATTTCTCCCTCATTTGGTCCTTAAAACCTTTCAATGTTCAGGGGAGGATGGACACTGGGAGCATGTGCTGTCAATTGCCATTATACTGGGTGTGAGAACTGGAAAAAAATACTTCCCATCAAATCAACAGAGTTGACTGGACAAATCAGTACTTTGTTTTCATTTTTTAAATTAAAATAGGAATACCAGGTCACAAATTATCATTCAAAATTTAAATAAATCTTTCTGAAAATATTTTTTCTCAATTTTAGTTCTATTTTTTCATCCAAAACCATTTTTAAATTTGACATAAATTCTTGCATAGTTTCAACTTTTGTCTCCTTCTACTGACAGATAAACTACGCAGGAAAAAAAAAATTACTTGCTCCAAAGGTTCCACTTACATATTGGATAATAAACAACAGCAATGGTTAAAATTACAATAAATTTATCATCCAGTCCTATGAAACTAAACCACGTTATCTTTTTAAAGAAGAATATATATATATGTTCCGCTGTTTGCTTTTGAATCACCCATGGCTGCTGCTTGATCACAAATTTGAATTATGGAGACAATCTTCCAGGCCCTGCTGGAAATTAATCGCTGTAAGTTGTGTGTGCCTTTGTGAATCCATCAGTGTGGCTGCAGATAAACAACTAATTAGCACTATTATACAAGTGAAATGGATTTCCAATTACTGCTATCTCCCCCCTCCTCCTCTTCACATGCATCCTTCATAGGCATTAGGGATACCTCATGGCTTACCAAACCAGACAGTCTTGTCTTTCTCCCCTTTCTCTCTCCACCATTCAACAAGGGTTTAGTCCAAGCCAGGCTGCTGAGCTGCTGTGCCTGCCCTCATGCTGCTGTGCTGGTGGGAGAAGCCTTTTGAAGGAAAGAATGAACTTTTTAGGTAAAACAAGAAAACATAAAAAGCGTTTGGGCAAGAACTGTGGTAGTAGTTCATAATCAGATGTAGCACTGCCAGAGAGTTGTACTGGGAAGAGGCTCCAGAATTATCCCAGGTCCCTAGATTAGCTCAGGACTAAAGGGAAAAAAATGTGACCAGCAGTATGTAGAGTATATGGGCACAAACTAGGAAATCCAAAGGAATCTGTAACACGGTGTATTACAAGCAGCACAGAGGTGCAAACTAGTCCTGTGACCTGCTTATCTGCAGAAAGCTGGGACTGGATCCAGCTACTTTGATCCTCCGAGAAAGGAGGGAATGCAGCATCATGTACAGCTAATTTGGTAGGGTTCAGCTAGAGTACAGCTCCAGCCCTAACAGGGGCCAGATGGTGTGACCCCGTGCTGTGCTGCCCGCCTGCCCAAAGCACAGCACTTCCCTTTGGCAGACAACTGCCTTTCCACCTCTTGAGCACAGTAGTCCTCTGTTTCCACCAATGTATTTGGAAATCTTTACAGCATTCCACCAGAGCCAATGCAACTTTGATGCTTTATTTCACAGAGGCAGAGCAAGTATGGAATATATTACCTTGCTGGGAAAATTCTGACTTGGATTATTGCTTTGGCAGTTTCCAAGTGGCCTTCTCACTCTGTATCCCAAAGTGTCTCACAGGGTAATAAATTACATTACCCACAACCAGTATGACCTCAGTAAGATCCACCTATGGCCAAGAATAGCTCCATGTTGCTGTCAGTTAATTAGTGGCGTCATTCATTAAGTGAGGAAGTGAGAGCCAGAAAGCAACCCTTTACTCTTTATGGCCAGTGTCACAGCCATAAAGAAAAGCCATCTAACCAGCCACCATCAGCTGGCTGAAGGGAGGTTAGATATTGACAAGGAGTTTGTTCCTCTGGCCCGAGTGAGAGGCATGGCACACACAGAGTCCCCCTTGCACGCACACCCCATGCATGGTCACATTGGGGTTGTCATCCCACCTTCCTGCAAGCAAGGCCTGAGCTGCTATCACCTTAAGCTGTGCACTGCTCTGACCTTAAACCTTAGCCCTGTGTGATCTGCTGGGGGTGACTTGCCAGTCCTGCAGACTGGTGCCCCCTAAATTCAGGCTAAAACTTGTTCCTCTGATGCACAGAGACTGGTGTATCTAATAGCACATAGCACACTGATAGAGCATTAGGGGAGCCCTAATCAGGCTGCTTGCTGCTTCTCTGTGGCCAGCCTGGGAGCCTTTCTGGGAACAAGGATCAAAGAGTCCATATTTCAATGTGGAGTGAAAAAGGCATCACTGCTTCTGCATCCTGATGTGGTTAGTGCCCAACTTTGATTCTTGCAAGCCCAAGTGCTAAACTGGGGCACAATCTGATGGAGAGCTGGAGGAGCAGAATGCAGCTCCTTGTTCTCCAGAGGAAAAAGTCCACACTGTCCTGCTAGCTGGAAATGCTGGTGTGGATGCTGCTGGCAGCATGCAGCGAGGCTGATGCTGCTCACGGTCCCCCACAAGGGCACAAGCAGTGCCCAGCCCTGCCCTTCTCACTGCAGGCATTCTTCCCCTGCAAACAGAGCTGGAGGTGAGGCATTAGGTGGATTTTGATCCATATGAAAGGCAGGCAGAGAGCACTGCAGAGACATGTATGAGCCTGAATGCATCTGTAGTCTGGAGATCTCATAGATATGCAGATGTGCTATGATGGGCTTCTCCCTGAATGCTGGCATTCTTGGTCTTTCTGCTCCTTCACAGACACCTCTCTGACAGCCTACAGAGCTCTTTGGTATCGCTCCTTATTCCATTCAGAGTTCATCCACCTCTCTTAACCCCCTTTACTCTGTCAGCAGCCTTCCTCACCCTCCCACAGGCAACAGACATCCAGTTCCCCCCTAGATTTTTTTTTTTTTAACATACGAAAAATTCCTTCTTGCTTTTTCCTCTCCTCTGCTCTGCTCCACACCACATATTCTGGAAGTCACCTTCAGACCACACTGGAGTGTTACCTCTATTGCCCAGTGCTAGGATCATGTTACAGCTTTCCTCTTCTCACTAAAGATGTGTGCTCTGATTTGAACTTCACCAAAGTTCAGGGATGTTTGGAATCTGGACTTCTGGCTTGGACCCCTCTCAGTGCCTTGTGTCAGCATCTAGGAGTTGACAGAAGTTGTTTGCAGCTGAAGCAGCCAGATCTGCAAGATGCAAGTGACCAGGAATAAAAGAAAGAAACCCTAGCCCTCTAATTAAAGCTGGCCTCATGAGGAATTGCGTGGCCTCTGGAGACATACCAACATATCTTTCTTCCCATGCAAGCCACAGGTCAGGCACTGCTCACCTGGCCACTGGAAATCTCAACAAGCAAGGAGATTCCAAGAGTCTAGGGTCACACATCCTGGCCCAGATGGCACACACTTTCGTATTCTTGATTTCCTTTCCAGGGACTGGGCTAGGAGAAGGTGATGGAGAAGATCCTTGCAGATAGATAGCCCCCTTTGGCAAATGGCTGCTTTCCTTTTGCAAAGGCTTTGGGGGAGAAGAGGTGATGGGCAGAACAAGTGGTTTTTTTGCTTTTTATTTATTTTACCAGAGTAGGCTTGGCCAGCTTGGCTTTGCCTCCCTAACAGGACTCAATGTGAAAGGTTGGTGGGGGAAAGACAAGAGTTGTTTCAAAGCCCTTATCAAAGTGCAGGCTGTGCTCCTCTGCTGGCACCACATCTCAGCAGCGTGGCACCCGTGGGGTTGTGCCTGGTGCTGCTGGGGGATGTGAGAGAGGCATTCCAAGCCTATGCTCTCCACATGCCCTCAGCCTGCCCCTCGGGGAGGGGATCTTACAGCATCGGCCAGGTGTCTGTGCAAGCCCAGAGCCTGCCCAGTGTCAAAACAAAAAGGGCTGTCATCTTCTTCTGCCTACAGGAACCGAAAATTTCCTTCCTGCCCTTTCCTCCTTGCAGAAAATAGGCAGCTGAGAGATAGGCCAGAGAGGCCAGGGAGGACCATTGGCCCCCACACTCCCAGGATAGGAGGGAGCTGCTGCAGCCCAGGCTATTTTTAACCTGTTTTTGTTGCACACTGGCAGCCGCATCTCTCATTGCTTTCTTCCTTCTCTGTGTCTCTGTGTGTCTTTGCAGCTCTTTCCTGCTACCGTGAGATGTGTGAACTATATATGGCCTGGGAAATTGGCTCCAGGCAGTATTTTTAAACCAGGCCTCCCCTTTGCAGGCTGCTGTGACGCAGTTCTCCCGACTCTGCGAGTTTCTCATGGGAAGGCAGGGTGCCCAGCTGCAGCCTGCGATGCTTGCCTGTTTGGTTTTCAGTCTTCTCGATGCAACCCTTGGGGCCCAGGCTAACATCTCAGGACTTGGGAAGCAGCAGACCTTCTGTGTGTGTGTGTGTGTGCAGGGGAGGGCTCGAGCCTGGCTGACACCACAGCACAGCTTTCTGGATGTCAGCTGCAGGTCTCTGAAGTGAGGTGACTTTTCCAGCTGGCCCAGTGCTGCCATCGAATCTAGGGGCTGGGCACACGGATGGCCTCCCGGGTACCTGCTCCTCTGCAAAGCATGTGTCTCTCTTCAAAGTCCCTGTCCGTACCCTCTGTGGAAATAGTATGGTTTTTGTAACATTTGGAACAGGTTTACAGTGATGAAATCCTGGAAAATAGGCATCCAGTGTAGAAAAGGCTGAATAAAAATGCATGAAGAAATACTTAGGAGCAAATCATTTCACCTGCCCAATAAACCTTTGTTCTTTCCTCTTTTTCCACAGCTAAAATTCTGCCTGAGTCAAAAGGTGCTGCTGAGGACAAAAAGTTTCCTTATGAGTTTTTTTCTCATTGCTACTTTTAATTTCTGTTTCATATTCAACAGAGAAAAAATAAAAGGTTGGTTTGAGACTCTTTGCTGGAAACATTCTGTCCAAAAACATTGTTTGAGTATTTTCACTGTGAGAAAAGGCAGGAGCCACTTTTTTTGTCTACAGCATGAACATCCATTTTTCTCATGGTGCTAGCTTTTTATTGAAATTATTGAAGAAGATAAAAAATATGTTTCAGTCACTCAGAACCTTGCAAATTAAAGATTCGCCTAATCAGTTTTTCTTCTGTGAGAAAATGGTTTGTTTCTTCTTCTTTTAATATTTATGATTCATATAGACCTAAATAATCACTGTCTGAAGATGCTTATGTATGACTCTACTGCTGTTGAAGAATCAATCATAGAATCATAGAACTGTATAGGTTGTAAAAGAGCTCTAAGATCATTGAGTCCAACCCATAACCCAGCACTGCCAAGTTCACCACTAAATCATGCCCCTAAGTGCCACATCTACACGCTTTTTAAATATCTCCTGGGATGGTGACTCCACCAGTTCCCTGGGCAGCCTGTTCCAATGTTTGACAACTCCTTCCATGAAGAAATTTATTCTAATATCCAATATAAACCTCCCCTGGTGCAACTTGAGGCCATTTCCTCTTGTTGTATTGCTCATTACCTGGGAGCAGAGGCCAATCCCTGCCTGGCTACAGCCTCCTTCCAGGCAGCTGTAGTGAGTGATAAGGTCACCCCTGAGTCTCCTTTTCTCCAGGCTAAACTCTTCCTGCTTCCTCAGCCTCTCCTCACAGGACTTGTTCTCCAGACCCTTCACCAGCTTTTTGCCCTTCCCTGAGCTCGCTTCAGTGCTTCAGTGTCTTTCCAGTAATGAAGTGTCAAAAACTGAACACAGGGTTCAAGGTGTGGCCTCACCAGAACCAAGAAATGGGGATGGTCACTGCCCTGGTCCTTCTGGCCACAGGATTTCTGATACAAGCCAACCTTTCCCACAGCAGCTAACTGGGACACTTTGTCATAGAAGGAGATCAAGTTGGTCAAGCAGGACCTGGCTTTTCCAAACCCACACTGGCTGGCCCTGATTCCCTGGCTGGCGTGCACATGCCACAGGAATGCACTCAATCTGATCTGCTCCATGAACTTCCCTGGCACTCAGCTCAGGCTGACAGACCTGTAGTTCCCCAGATCTTCCTTTTGACCCTTCTCAGAGAGGGGCATAATTGATGTATTTACCTGCAAACATATATTTGCAAATATATTTGGGCTCCTATATAAATACAAACTTTTATCTCCTGTTATTGTTCATATTCCTTTGCCTCAGTAAGAATCCTAACTCTAGCAATGAGGAAGTTATGTCTTTGAGATGCAGTTGACTTTCATAGATTTCACTGTGCTTTGGACCACACCCATCTAATTTTTTTTAATAATTGATTCTAGGTTCATGAAAACGCCTATAATTTGTGAAGATTATTCTTTCAGACTTTAAGGATTTACACAGTTTAGGGAATGCTGATCAGTTTTTATACAGTAATCATTTGACCTCTATACCACCCCATTCAATTTATTTTAACTGCTAATAAGACACAGTATTTCAGTTTGCCAAAAAGTGAATGATCACAGGTATCAGAAAACCACAGGGTCTGGTACGATGACACTAGGCAATATTGTGGAGAAGACTAATTTCTCAGGCCCAAGTGGACCAGTGTAGGGATGCCTCTGTGCCCAGAAAACTTTTTCATGCATGGTTAACTCCTGGGATTTATAAACATTTAGGAAAGACAACTGAGTTTAGCAGGATTAAAAGAAAGCATGAGATGTGTTTTATCACTAATAGGTAAGGCAAAGGGGACAGATAAATCCTCATTACTCCACTGGTGATAATCACCTCTAGGAATTATTTAGAAGCCCAGTAATGTTAGTAAAGATACACTCACATTTAGTAAAGAAAATCTGGGACAAAATTCTGACAATGTGGAACATTAGATTAGGTGAAGCAAGGACTTATCTTGCTTGGTGAGTTTTATTTTCCAAGTAGATATTTGCTCGTGAAAACAGGGATTATTGTAACATGGTATCATATCAAAACTTGGCTTTAATTGTCTTCTTTCTATCAGAAAAGGTCTTAGTTTAAGCACACACATTATTTCGGGATCAAACTGGTTTTATCATTCCAGAGATGCTTTCCAAAATGTTCCCATGACATGAAGTGGTCAGTGGACTTTTAATTCTGCAGATGCCAATTAGAATCCAGGGTCTAAGAGGAAGTTCATTTCTGGGCAGTGAGAGCACATTGTGGGTGGTCATAGACGCCACAAAGCCTATGACTTCAGCCACCTGAGAAATTAAATAATGAACCCTGACTGAGGAAGCTTGCGGGCATTACATCATTTACACATAAAAACAAAAAATAGATTTATAGGGCACATGGGTGGCTGTGAGCCAGCAGCCACTCTCAAAGTCTCAGCTATATCCAACAGACTAATGACCTTTAATGCCATTCTTTGTAGAATGGGATCCCACAAACCTAATCTTCCTCTGCTTCGGGTTTCTGTTTCTCAGTTGTTGCTACAGATTGTCTGTGACTCTCAGATGTGTTGCCTAAGCTGCAGCTGTACAGGGTGTGCTTTGCACTGAAGGAATAGGATGTGTGCCAGGTGTTTTTCCAAAGCAGTGTAGCCCTGGAGAGATGAACTACTGCTGCAATTTTAACGGGGATTAGGAACAAATCTAAGGGGTTTCTAGAGATCTGATGTGTTTGAAATATTTTATCGTGGTGGTATTCACTACTCAGAAGTGGGAATAGGGTTGTTCTGTTTCAGAAATTATCCTAAAGGGTTACTTACAATCTGAAAAACAATTGTTTGAAAATAAAATTATTGCCTAATACAAAAGCTGGAGAAGTAATAGCTTACAGTAGTAGCCTAGCAGCAACAGAGCTGCAGCCAGCGGTGTCTGAGGGCATAGCTCTGGTGGTCTTTGTTGGGAATGGGGAGAGGAGGTCCTAGGAGGGGCTTTAAATGAAGGAGGAACCACAGGAAGGATCGAATGATTTTGCAAAGAGGAGGGCAGTGAGGCTGATCAACCATGGGAATAGCTGCTGGCAAGACGAGAAGGCATGCAGGAGGCAATGGTTATTCCTTGGAGTCTGGGCCTCCATGTACACAAAGACAACTCTAGGGTTTTCTGAATGTCATCGGTCCCTGTTGCTTTAGGCTCTGAAACTCCTCCCTCACCCCAAAGCACACCCGCCACCTCAGGGAGTGGGTTGGACCACGACCAGCTCATATCCCTGAAAAAGCACCCTTTGCACACTGACCCTGGGCAGTCTTGCTGAAAGCATCTCTGAGATTTCTTTAATTAAAACTTTGAATCATGCTCCAGCAAGAGAAAACAAACATTGTCCGGTTCCAGCGTTCAGATTCCTCAATGGAAGCCAGATGTCACAGCTGGTTCCTACAACTGCTCTCGGTGTGGCAGCGTGACCTCCTGCCACACACCACACACGGGCAGCAGGCAGAGACAAGCCCAGTAGCGTCCCCCGTGGGTCTTGCTTTCATATTTAGTCTCAAAATATGTTCCCTGGACTTTATATGCTCACTCTTCTCTCTCCTTTCTTTTCTCTTTTCTCCTCGTTCTTCCCTCCCACCTTGAGACTTGGCACACAGCGCACTATCTGAGTAGCAAAATGAAGGAAAAAGAAGAGAGAAAAAGAAAGGAAGAAAGAGCACAGGCCCATGTCTCTTTGTTTGTTTCTAAGGCAACAGGTAGGAGCTGCAGAGCACTGGCACTTCCCCAGCTGCATGCCCGTGGTGCCTGGGCTGCTCAGTGCCCCACAGGGACTGGTGGGAGACTGTCTGTGTGTCTCTCTGTCTCTCTGTCTGTCTGTCAGCACAGGCGCTGGGAAATGGTGTGAAACAAATAAGCCTTGCCTGTGCTCCCATGTCAGCCCTTTGTGCAGGGTTGCTGCTGTGGCTGCCCCATCCCTGGGTCCTCTTGCCGGGTGACTGGAGAGCGATGAGAAGGCAGGCAGGTGAAAAACATGATCCCAGGTGGCCTCAGATGACAGCCTAAAAGCTGAGACACATTTGAAACAACAGGGCTAGAAATAAATTACTTCCTCCTCCCAGGGTTACAGCCAGGTCATACAGGAAGAAGGACAGGATTATCACTTCAGGAAAGAGAAGATGCATTTGGCAGTTACAAATTTTACTGAAATAGATAAAAGAGAAGGCTTTTTCATCTGTTTTCTTTCCTTTGGTCTCTGGACTTCCTTCACCTGCCTCCATCCATCATAAGTAATTGTCATGGGACAGCACATGAAGCTGGGGTCACAGTCCAGAAAGGGCAGGAGGACACTCAGGTCAAAGTGAGTCAAAGATGAGCAATGCTGAACGCAGCTGAGCTGCGTGGGCAATGCTGAAAGCCATCCTGGAGACCCTCCAGAGCCTTATGGGTGCAGTTAGGGGCATGGGCTAAAGCAGAAAGAGGCTTATGGAGGGGTTGGGTGAATGATATGGACAAAAAGTCACTGTGGCAGTGGCTGGCAGTAATGCTTTTCTTGCCTTTACACCAGGTAAGGGCTTGGAAACATTTTCATACTGATAGGTGACCTTGAGCTAGGCTACTGGAAAATACAGAAACATGGCCGAGGAAGATAGAAGATGTGATCAAAATGTAACAGAGGTGTCTGAGACAAGAGGAGATTTACCAGAGGCAGGCTATGAGAGCTTGGCTCCTTCCCTGTCTTTCCTTTTTTTACTGGTGGAGGGGGACATGCTTCTGCAACCCTTTAGACTGAGGATGGCATTGTGGTCTGTCTCCAACCCTGGCTTTGCCCGAATGTTTTTGGAGGCCGCATTTAACGTACTCAGAAAGGTTTCACTGAGTTGACCTGTCTCCATTTGCTCAAAAATATCAAGCATTGTCTTCAAAACTAAGAAGACTTGCAGAAAGCTCTGCAGAATTTATTTCTGAGGTTTTCTGAAATATCAAGCAGCTGACCTGTCTTTCTAGCTGTTGCACTGAATTTCAGAAAAAACCCAGGGAGCATTCTGCATACTTTCTAACAATAAATTTAACTTCATCTGACTTCAGTTAATGTCAGCTGAACCACTGTTGCCTAAAGAAACCCTATGTTGTTGGTAGGATCCACAGAGAGTGCAGGAATAATATGCCCAGCAATAAATAATTGCAACTGCTGGGTAATCTATGACAAAAGAAATTATGCCAGAGTTCAAGATGCCAGTCTCTGTGCTTTCAGAAGTGACAATAGGAGTTTCTCTGCATGCAGGTATGTTGCAAAGCTTAAATTGTTGTGAGAGAAATCCAGAATAACCCTGTTGAAAAGAATGACAGTATTTCTTTCCTAGATTATGTTGATTAAATTGAAATATGGGGCTAATAAATCACCTCTTGCTCAGCCTAGTTGAGCCTTCCCCATGCAGTAATGACTTTTCCAGGCAGCATGGGCCAGGTATTGGCAATGAATAGTGGGCTGTACGTTCCCCACATCTGTATCTGTGTGTGGCTATGGCTGTGTGTCTGGAAGGTGTGAAGCATGTGTGTGAAGGCTGCAGGGGATGTTCAGTGAAGGGAGTGGCAATAGCAGGAAGAAACAGAAACAGCCTGTCTGCGGTGGTGGCAGAGATCCACCAGCGTAGCTGCACGTACCTCCTGTTCCAAGAACTGTCTGTCATGTGCATCATACCCAGGCAGGATTAATAAGATGGATTTGCACTTATATACCCAAATAACCTCAAGTGAATAGACAAAAGCAGCAGGATCTCTTACTACACCTACTTAGCATTTTTGATTCCTACAGGATGGTTAATAAGTAATTTTTGAAGCAGTAAAACTTTGCTTGCTTTAGAAAACTTTTCTTGTCTTAGAAAAGTAACGCCTTCTATTTCTAAATTAACACTAAAAAGACATACTTTAAAAGGCATTTTGAAGCCCTCTTAGTTACCTGGATTTAAAAATTCCAAGCAAGTACACAGTGTGACTTAATTTGAGCTCCAGGCAGGGTTTAGGAAGCATCTTGAAAAATATCATAGTCTAGAATATCCATTCATTGGTATGTTAATATAAAATGTTTTGAGTTGGTTTTTTTGTAGTTGTTTCTTTTTTACATTTGGAAGTTAATGTGTCCCAGATCTGTTGTACCTCATCTTTATTTATATCCAAGTCTTTTTTTTTTCTGTGCATCTTTTATTTTTTAGTGTGGCTCCTTTTGAAAGAAGAATGATAAAAGAGAAAATTGAATCATACAAAAAAAATGTGTCTTTCAGCTTGTCAGAGGTAAAGAACTGTAGCTTTTATTTTACTATAGGGAGCATGATTACCTCAAAAACCACTTTATTTTACAGCATCACACTCTCATATTCTTTATCTCTCTGTTTTTCGCTTTCTGTTATGAGATTTTTTTTCAAGATTTCCCATTCTATAAAAAATCTGCATATTGCAGACATGGAACTGCCTACTAATGAAAAAAGTATCAAGATTAAATTTCTGCTTTCAAACATTTCTGGGACGGATATGATCAGTAATTATAGCATCCTAGCAGTGGGGAGATGTGACATTTCACACATGGTAAGAGATAACCAAAATCGTGCTCTTTGCCCTAAACCATGCACACTAACAACACATGGAGACCCCCTGTGATCACAGCTTGCTCAAGGTTCAGACAAAGAGGAATCTGTGCCATCCCACACCTGAGAGATTCCTGCCTGATGTGGGCAGCACGGAGTTTCTATTTTCCATGGCAGGAGGGGATGTAGTAACTGCTTGGATGATGCCAAACTCAGGGAAATGATGAAGCGTGTCCCAGCTGAAGCACTTGAATAATCACATGGCATGTCAAACGTTCATATGGAACTGTCTGGCTCATAAGATTTGGTGTTCAGCCAAATGCATAAATTAAAAATAACTTCTCCTGGCTCTCCTAAAGGCACCAGGACTTTTCTATCAAAGGAAATAGTATTTGTAAATCACATATCCTTTGATTGCCCAAAAGACCTGTACCCAGACATGCTGGTTCAAAATGCGGCTTCTTTTTCACAAACAAGGAGGTAATGGAGAGCTGCTTATGCATTCACTGTGCAAGCACCACTGCATTTAGGTCAGTGCCTTTACAATGATTGCAATGGAAAAAGACTATTCCCCAGGGTTTGGGGAGAACAATTGCTTTCTAACACAATTCCCCTGCAAAGGCAGTTGGTCTTTTCACACCAGCTAGGGGTGCTCAGAATTCTGCAGGAGCAGCCCAGGAGGGTTTTGTAGCATCTCTGCTGCTTTGGGGGTTGGCATTAGGATTAGTGATGAAGACCTGCCTTCCCAGGTTAAGGGAAGGTTAAGCACCATTACTGATCGTGCTAGCTGTGGTTCTGTGGGGACTCTATGGACAGCATGAAGGTTACTCCCGAAGGGATGCTTCAGCTAAGGCAGGGAGCCCTGAGCAAACACGCCCAGAGGACTAATCCCTTTTTTTTCTAGAGAAAAAAAGGCCTCAGAGGCACTGTACAGGCTGTCACACGTAGAAATCCACTCCGAGAACATCATTCCCCTGAAAACTCTCTGACCTTTAGAGCAAGATGAGTGCCTTTGACAGGAAACTCACCAGCAAGTACCTGACCAATTTCTGGCAGAATGACAGCCCCTTCCTCCTGCCTCCTGCACCTCCTGCTTTAAGTAAAATAGCTGTAACCTTTAAACTCTTGTAAGAGTGAAAAAAAATTCCAGATCCTGAACGATGAGACATCGTCTGATGCTGACACCAGAGAATTGTAACTATGACTAATGAAGCAGCAGTATTTCCTTTTTTCCCCTTTCTTGTGGTTCCACCTGAAATGAAGGGAACACCTCTGTGAACTAAAGCCCACTTCTGTTTATTACCAGCTGAGCTTTCTCTGAAGAGGCAGGTGGAAGGCAAAACTTCAGCTAGAATTGTACTTGTCGCAGGAATTTTCAGAAACTTGAATGGCAGTTGCTTGATTTATAAACTACATCCTATTGCCAGCTTATAAATTATCAGCATTATTGTACCTCTCCTTTCAACATTGCCCATACTCTTTGCCTGCTGAAGAATATGAAGAATAGGGGGAGGCACAAACACCACTTTCCAAGATCAGTTCTTATGTTCTCAGGATTTTGTATCCAATAGCTTTCTAGTCAGTGAGGCATTGAAATGCTGAGCTTTCAAGCCAGCAAATGGCAAAAATAATCTGTTGGTCCCCTCAGCACAGACAGAAATCTGTTCAGCTGGACTCTTTCTACATATTCTGTCAGGCAGAGAAAGATGTCCACCAATTGTCACCACCTCCTTTTGCTTCTGGGGCGACTCTGCATAATTCATTGAGTGTGCATCGATGTTGCTGGCATGCACAAGCAGGGAAGAAGGCAGCAGAGAAGCAGGCAGGCACTACCAGAAGAAACAGAGCATAATGAGAGCACAGTTTAACACCCTCCTACACATGTGTATGCACACACACATATACACTCACATCGTGAAACATGAGAAAGAAGAGAGAAACTGGGGAGCAGTGAAGTGTAGCATGTGTCCAGGGAGAAGGGGCTTGACTGTTGTGGCTTCTTTTCAACCTCAAGGATTTAATGCAACATTAATCTCTGGTGGTCTTGACATTCCTGATCAGAATCTTCTGATTTCATCTGAGTCGGCATTTCCAGCACAAACGTCTACTTTTTGTGGGAGACTTGACTCCACAGGAAAAAACAGATCCTACATCTCAGCTGGATACTGATTTTTATTCTCCAATTAATTAAAACAGAAAACTCTTTCCACCCCTGAATGATGTGAAAGCAAAGAAGCCCAGGGATGGCTGAGGTTGTTTTTAATTTGCTTAATTTCTGGCATTTAAGGGGAAACATGAAAGTGATCAACCTTAGTATATTTAAAAAGAGACATTATTTGAAATAAACTCAAAGATTTCAAGTGAATTATCAGCCAGGCGCCTAAGAATCACATCCTTTGCTATTGATACCAGTGGCAAAGCTAATTTGGCTCAACAGCAGTGGGCAGCAATCTCTGCATATGGCCATAACCTGACATGTGGCACTGTGATTACTTCTCATTCCCCCAGTTTACCCTGGGCTGAACAGACCCAACTTTTAACAAAAATCACCAGTGATCCCTGAGGCTCCCCTCTTACCCTGTCTCCACCAGCAGTCAGCTTGAGCTATCAGGGCTGTGTGTCAATGAAACCTGCACAAAGCACAAGTGCTCCTACTTCAGGAGAGAAACTGGGACACTTCTATGCTTGAAAACATGGGACAGCTGTGGCACCAGCTTTGCAGTTGCAAGGACACCAACCCAAACTGTGACCAAAATAATATCTCAGGCTTTTTGAATTGTTTTCCAAAGCAACAGTGTAGTTTTGTAAGGTTGTCATTGCCATTGAAATAAACAGATCACTGGGGTCTAATTTAAGAGTGAGCAATGTGTGGATGTGCTGAGCTGCCAGAGGAAGTGAGGGAGAACTGACCGCTGTGATTTTGTCTACCCAAAATATTTTTATCTGACGACTTTTCAGAAGGCTGTAAGGCAAGGGGGGAGCTGAGTCTGTGGAAGTGATTTTGGAGCTTATATCTTTACCAAGAGATATAATGGTCTTCTATCCTGTTGTTTTGGGATATTTTTCATGTAACATGGCTGCATACCTTTGGACAACCAAAAATTTCTGCAGCATGTGAAAACCAATGAGCAAAGTGATGCTTCTTGTCACCTCTGAACCAAAATACCAGTAAGGGGGAAAATTACTGGGAATGTTATGTTCTAATAACAAAATACTTATGCTCATCTAAGCTGTAACATCCTTCTTTGGTCCAAAACCTGCCAAATAAATATAGTCCATCTGTCAATATGGTTATCATGCATGGTTGACAGTGGGAGTCCAACTGGTAGAAAATGTGCTCTATGCATGCTAAGTGGCAGCTCTGTATATGGTGAAATTTTAGCTAAAAAGAGTCAGGGAAAAAAATGCCCCCATACAAATTTATTATCAAAAGAAGTGTATTTACTGTACAGTTTGAAGTCATTTTGGCATGGCTCTGTGAATAGGATTCAAATCCATGTGGAAAAAAGTCCAAACAAGACAAAAAAATAATGCCTTTAGAGAATATATTGGGAGTGTAAAGTCGTTATTTCTCCCTTCTAACTGTGGTTTCTCATGGCCTTCTGGAGCAAACTAGTAACCTGAAAGCTGAAAAAAAATAATCTGCTTACTTGAAACATGTTTCTGAACACTTGGGGTAAGCTGTCCTTTGTGCCAAGATTTTTTTTTTCACATGTGCTATATGAGAATTGATTGCCTTTGTGATTTTTATCCTAGCTGAAACAAATGCACATGTTGTTCTTATTTGTATGAATGGCTAATCCATTTTAATATGCTGTTCTGACACATGTACATGACTTTTGCAAGTTAACAGAGGTGATTCACATCTGTCATGCTTTCCCTTCTATACATTTTCCTCTACACTGGCTTATATTAAAGATAATGGGGAAATATATCCTTGTACCAATGATAATGACATGAATTTTTTTAAGGCCTGATAGGCATCAACTTGGTACAGTACCAGGAACCCCAACCAGATTCCCTTTTGGAATGGCCCTCTGCAAAATCACCAGTGTGTGAAATTCCTTCAGGCATTTTATCTCTCTTCCTCAGCTTGCCCCAAAATGCCTTCTTGCTGGAATACTCTGTGTGGGGGTTAGGATGAGGACAAACTTTTGGTACAAGGAATGGTCAGGGAGATTTGTGGTGGCTCCTTGGTATTTTTTCTTGCCAAAACGCAGGGATCAATCAGGCATAAAGTGGCAATGAAGAATAGTACTTTCCTGGTTTATTTGTACATGTCTAAACCATTTATCTGGATATTAACTGTTATCTCTGAAAACAAGCAGATGCCTCAGCAAATCTCACACAAGCTGGCCCATAAGTCATCAGAAAGAACCAAAGGAAAGAATTCACTTGGCCTCACCTTACACATCTAATTTTGGTGTCATTACCAGATTCAAGGTAGGAGCCTGAAGTGGGAGCTGTGAATCATTGGTTGGAGGAGCAACTTTCCTTCCACTAATTGTAAGTGGAAGTCTATGGAGAGTCACTTTGGGCAAGACATGGGTTTCCTCTCTAAAGAAGTCAACAGTTCTGTTGAATTTAAACCCAAACTCCAAAACTTGTAATCAAGATGATCTTAGGAGAAGAGGCTAATCTTTTGTTGTAACAGATTGGAAAACATGAAAATAAGAGTAATCAAACTCTAAGCCTTGAGGAAAAAAAAGTAAATCTCCTATGGAAACTGAATATTTTCCTGATTATTTCCATCTGCACTACACCCTGGCTATCCCATGCGATTTTAACTGATTAGCAGGGAGGAAGAAAATAATTTTCCAGAAATATTTTGCTGCACTCATGCAATAAGTACATTCCCGTTCACAATTACTTTGTATGTAAAAGCCAAGTCCTTTTACAGTATGTGTATGAAAAGAATTATCTAAACAGGGGCTGTGTACATTGTAGCTGCCAAGGTGCTGACCACATGAATACCCTGTGACATAGATTTGGCAAGAATGAGATTAACCTTGTTAACTTGGCTAAATTCCAGAATAAGTAACAAAAATTGGATAACCTAATTTTCTCTCAATTTTAGCAGGAGATACTGAGTGCGATGCTGCTGCTTTATATTTTAGGTAGTTGTTCTCTTCATACAGGGAGGATATAGGATATTGCCCCCTTGACATCACATTTATCCTGGCAGTCTAGAAGTAGAAATGACAATTAATCATACCAGGAAATCACATCTTTACTTGGCTCTTCTAACTCTTTCCTAGTGCTGCTTAAAAGCTGCTTCCTCTCAGTCAGATGAGGGGAATATCCCTATACCCTCATCAGGTTTTAATCTTAATACTTTGTTTTGACCTCAGTGAATTGCCTGCTTGCTTTGCTGAAAGGGTCTCAGGAAAAGTTTGTCCCACGACCATTAAGTCAGAGAAGTAATGTGGAGTGTACTGAAATTCACAACTTTAGAATACCCACTACTCGATCAGGGTTCTCCATTTAAATTTTCATTGGTTCTGCTGGGGAGCACATGGCATCCTATCTTCTCATTGCAGGGTGAGTCCTGAAGCAAAGAATTAATGTCAAAAAGAGCGAAGAAGCTGTGACACAATAAGGGACTGCTGTTGTCATGATAGAAAGCCCTGGATGTCCACAAGAGAGATCTGGGGTCCTTCAGGCAAAAGGTCTGTTCCCAATGTACACCCTGCACACAGCCTTTGTGCAGGCAAAGGCTTCATGCTAACAGCACATGCTAGGGACACTGTCAGCTGCTTGGAGAGAGCTGCTGGATAAAGGCAGCTGGGCATGAACAAGGGACGCTCTGCGTTGGTCTCTGATTAGAATCAGTGCTTAAGACAATGCTGGTCTTGCAGAGAAGGCATTGGCATGGAGTTTGGATTCCTAGGAGATGGAAATGACTTTTTCTCCCAGGGCTAACACTCCCATTAACTGGAGACGTGAGACCTCCCCCTTGCTACAAATTTGACTTGATATCAGACTCATTACTCAAGTTTTCTTCATTCAGGCAGTGTGACAGGCAGCAGAATACTGGCCAAACATCAAGCAATGGGTAAAGCACCCTGCAGCTAAGATCCAGAACTCGCTAGTCAATGTCTCTATACAAAAATACTTCTAAGATATAGTACCATGTGTTTGTTAAAATGCTATATAAATGGCTGTACACATTTTAGATGTGTACATAGTAACCACTAAGCTGCAGAAACAGTGGTCTCCCACAATATCCCCATCACTGCTGTTGAAGCTCTTCCTACTTGCAGGCATTTCCAGCTAAAGTTACAGGTCTCTGTGCTAGTTAGGTTGTAGACCACTTGCTTTGTTTGACCTGTCAACATCGACAGTCCTTACATTATTCAGCATCTTTGCTTAATGCAGAGTTGATAGCAGCTGATGGGTTGCCTGCTGGAAGCCATGTACCGTTTCCCTGAGCAGGAAAGCCCCAGGTTATGTCCCAACTGGTGGTGTAATGAACTGGGGGGTGGTGTGTAAACAAACCCTCGATGAAAACCCAAAGCTGTGCTATTTGATACCCGAATTGCCATTTCATGCTGAGTTCCAGCATAGCACGGGACAGCCTCATTGTGCCTGGCATCGCCACTGCTCTCTGTGCATCCCTCTGCCCTGGGGGAAGTGCACTCATCTCGGGGCAGGACAGCAGTGGTTCTGCTGCCTCCTCCTGCCAAACACTCCCGAAGAGAAGCGCCGTGCTCCTGCCAAGCCTCCCACACAAGCCTCGCACCTGAACCTGAGCACGCTGCTGGCGATGAGCCCACAACTACGGGGAGCTCTGCGGCACGGCTGCTCTGTGCTGATGGGTGCTCTGGGATCAGCAGCTGGGAAAGCCGGGGGGAAACTGTGAGCTGGAATCGTGCAAGAGTCACTGCTCTGAATGGTTCAGTTAAGCTTCACGTTGACAGGCAACTTCTTTTAATATTATGACTAAGATGTACAGTGGTACAAGGTTACATAACAAAGTTCTAAAAAGAAAAAAGGGGTTCAGTTTTACCGTTAATGATGATGTGTCACAATTTAGCATGAACTTTCCTAAACTCCCTCTGACATGAAACTAGGTATTGCAAAATAATCTCTATTTTAAATGCAGGTTTTAAAAACTTGGAAATGGCTCTAAACCAATATGTTCTAGAGTATGTTATAGACTTGCAGTATGTTATAGGCTGGCATTACTGTAGGCATATCTTAGTATTAATTCAGTCTACACTCAGTCAAGGCTTTGGAATTTTCCTGCAAAGTGATTTCGCACAGCCTGTAAAGGCTGTTTTCTGTGATTAATTTTTAGTTACAACTTCCCCTCTAAAAAAATCTGTTAATTTCATCTTTGCTTCCATAAACCCTCAGTACTTCTCAATGCTGCTTAAAGAGGGATCTAGATGAAAGTGCTTTGTGGAAAATGGCTTTTGTTAGGGTTAGTAGAGCTGTTAAAATTCCATTCTTTCAGCTTTAAAAATGACATTTCTTTGCAGGCTAATGCAAAGTACCAATACACACATGCAAGTACGTGGAAAAAAAATGAAAAAAATCCCCAAAACTCAAACCAAAAAACAATGCAGGGAAATTGAAATGGATTGCAGATTTGAAAAATGCCATAGAGTAGCCCTGTCAGTTCATGTCCATTTAATTTCCCAACCATTTTCATCCATGTATTTTATTTGTTGTTCAGACTCTATCCACTTATTCTATTTAATTAAAAAGAATATTTTCTTCCAAGATGTTCCATGTGCCAAAAACTAATGAAAGCCAAAGATTTCTCAGCTATGGACAAAAAGACCCTGTTTTCAATGGAACAAATTCACCTTCTGTTTGGAAAGTCATTATAGCAGCCTTCCAGTACTTAAAGGGGGCCTGCAGGAAAGATGGGAAGAGACTCTTTATCAGGGAGTGTAGGAGTAAGATGAGGGGCAATATCTTTAAGCTGAAAGAGGATATAATTAGAATAAATCTTAGGAAGAAATTCCTTTCTGTGAAGATGGTGAAACACTGGGCTGTCCAACCTCCCTCAACCTCTCCTCCAAAGTCCTGTGCTACAGCCCACAGCCAGTTTGGTGCCCTTTGCTGGACTGGCTGCAGGATGTTCCTGTCTCTCATAGGGAGCCTGGAACTGGACCCAGAACTCATCAGTGCTGAGCAGAGATGAAGGATCACCTCCCTTGACCTGCTGGTGATGGTGCCCAAAGCAGTTCTGCATGAGGACAGCACCTACATGGGCAACTATGGAAGGCAAAGGATCTTTTGTACTGTTTGTAACACAGGTGAAATAACTCAAGAAGGGCAGAAAATGTGAAAATGAAAGATGACTTCAACAACAAGGCAGGGCAGGATTTCTGGAAAAAGTTGCAAAAATGCACTTTCATAAAAAATGCATTTGGAATACAGCACTTCAGAAAAAGAGTAGTGATATCTAAGAGGGATGCTGTGACAGGACTGAGACACACTGATTTTATTCAGATTCATAAGGAGATGGAGGAGTGATACTCTAAGGAAACTGGGATCACAATCACTACAGCTGTAAAATTTGCCAGTGTTTACATGGAAAATAAAGGCCAGCATCTGAGGGAGCAAATTCAAAGCAAAAATGTATAAAGCAAACCTGACAAATCAAGATATAAAAAAAATATATTTTCTACCTACAAACGAGAAACATGCACATCTTTCCTTGTGAGTTTTACATGGAGGTATCAGAATTTTTTTTCTGCTTCTTTCCTGCTTTCATATAAAAACATCTTCGGGTCATCCCGTTCTACTGGTTATGGAGTGTTTGCACTAAAGAGATGCTCATAATAAATAAATATACACAGTTAATTTAAAATCCTCTTTCTTAAACTGCTGAGCCTTTATTTAGAGAAACTTTACAATATTTATTCTCCATTCATGCAGATAAATCTTCTGGAAGAAAAATATAATATTGTGAAAAATGGGCATATGCAAGCAAACATATTTAACAAATATTTTAATGTTGATTTTACCATTATTTTCTCTCTTCTCCTCAGACTACATAGAGTAAAAGAAGATGACAGACCTCTTCATTTGATTCCACAGTTATCACTTCCAAAACTGTCTCTCTGACGTCCTCCAAAAGAAGCCAAATCCTGTTGAGGCTTACATAACTGCAAATCAATTGGAAATGTATTGGAGTTACTGAAATTGCTGGTAGAATCACCACACAAATCACAGAAGCTGGGAGTTCTCCCAGGACAGCTTGCCTATTTTCATGAGATTTAACACTTCAACCAACCATCAATGACAATTCTTTGCCATTGCACAAATACAAAAGGCTGTAGGAATACTGTGCATGTGTAAGGCCACTGAGAGAAGTAAGGGCAGAAATTACACAGCAAATGTTCCTTACGAGGACAAAGTTTCTGTAAAGGGAAGTGACTTGCCTGAGGCTAGGTAAAAAAAAAGGGGCAGCCCGGCTTCACTGCTGGTTGGGCCTGTGTGCAAGCCTCAGACACATACTTCTTGCCAAAGCTGCTCCTCAGCCATGGTCTAGAGACTCTTGCAGACTTTCTGATTCAACCAGTATGGTTACCCATAACAATTTCATTAAACTATTTCTGTACAGCCTTTTGCTTGTTAGTCTTTCCCCTGGTAGAAGTCTGTATGTTCTGTGCTCCACTTCTAAAACAAACAACATGCAGATAAATATGGTGCAAAGCACTTACCACAACTGAAAAATAAACTTCTAACCACAGTGAGGGAGAGGAAAAGAGCTGGGTATTTTGTGGTCCCCAAAGGAAATTGAAATCTGCTTTTTGGTGGAGACATGCTTCAAAAGATGAAACCAACCAAATGGGGAAAATGTCTCTTTTTCTCGGGTATGTGCGCAGCACATATTAATGGTTGCCAAAAGTTGAATGGGAAGCACTATTAATATTATTGTCTGTTTGTTATTAAATAAAAATCATTCAAGCTTTGTTCTCTTCTCCAATGGATTAAAGAAAGACATTACCCTGAATCAAATGTGATCAAGTTTCCTTTTAGCATATCATGACTTGCTGCAACACGCTTCAGACAGTGGCTGCTGCAAAACATTTTGTTTAGTGCCTTGTTTATTATTGTTTTTCTAGTACACAAGTGGTCCCAAATATTTTTTTTCTAAAATTCCAATGGTCTGCTATACTTTAAAAGAAAACAGATGATAGAAGCTTCCTTTAAAATTTTGTCTTCTTTAAGTGACTTCGTAAGCAAATTGAAATTATTCTTTAAAAGCAAAGAAAGAGAGAAGATGGGGGAAAGAGAGAAAGAGAGAAAGAATGAGCAAATGAAAGAATGAGCAAATGAAAGAATGACAAGGGAAGGGAAGGGAAGGGAAACTTATGTATAGTTTGTGTAGTTAATGAGAGTTTTTTTTAATAAAAATGACTCGTATTTTCTAGACTGGTATTTGTATAAACACTCAGAAAGTCACAGAATCACTGAGTATGCTGAGTTGGAAGAAACCCACAAGGATCATCAAGTCCAAGTCCTGGCCCTGCTTGTGCATCCCCAGAAGCAGACTCAGAAAATAATTTATATATGTTATTGAATGAGACATTTTCATGTCTCCACAGACTCTGGAATGATTCATGTTCTTTCCTCATGACAATAATACAGTAGGCTTTTGACCACTAGTGAGCGGAGCTGGCTTGAGCTGGTGACCTGGAGATGAAATGTTTACTGCCAATCTCCCGGGCAACCATCTCCCCCTACAGGCACCTTTCAATAAATCTGCCCTTCCTTATTTTCAAAAGACGCTTTGGAAACATGCCATTTGAATCTATTGAGAGTACTCCCAAAAATCCTTTTGTTTAATGCTTGTTTTTGTAAGTATTTTGTGTAAGACAGGCAAAGTTTTCTTTCGTTAAATTTTAAGTAACTTGCAGATTTTACATGGTTTTATTCCTTTCATTTCTCAATGTCTTACTCCATAGCCTGTGGCATGGCACTTTGCTGGTGAGCATTCCTGCATTAGACACTGCTTAGGCACACAAATCCCAGCTGTCATCTCTGCTCCAAAAATGCTCTGCATGCTCCCTTCCAGCTTCCTCTCCCACATTGCCTTACACACCCCAGGTACCTCCACCTCTGCAAACTCTTTATTAAAACTGAATTCTAAGATAAAAAAGAATGATGGCATAATAGAACTGGTCCTGATCTAAACTACTAAGTACCATTTTAGATAAGGGAGTATGAGGGTAAATTACTCCACCATAGGCCAGCACACATGTGCAGTATTATGTGTAGAAACAGACAAAATCATACCTGACACATAGCTGTCTTCTTGGAGATCAGCTTAAAATCTCCATGTTAAATATTTCCAGAAGGCAATGCTTATCATTCCCATTCAAAGACATGCCCATCTGTTTGCAAAACTATCACATAAAAACAATGGTTCCCATTCTCCATGCCTTACTCAGGCCTTTGCGAAACCAGTTACTAGAATTTTTATCTAGGTCAAGAAATTCAAACCAGGGCAAAATAAGTTGAAATTTAATATGATGAAACACTCAGAATGGAAGTTAAGTCTAGGGGTTTTTTCATTATTTTTGTTACTTTAAGTGCTAAGAGGATATGCCCAACATATTGATAAATGCTGTATTATAATATTCACAATGAATAGTTTCTCTTTATATTTCCATATGTGCAGAGTAAATTATGTCACTCTGCCTTGAGGTTTTTACTAGTTTGTATCTTTTAAAGGCATGGATGACATACTTTACTGGTGTGTACACTCAGATACCTTGTGTTTTGAATTCCAGCTGCAACTTTAGTAAGGTTGTATTCTGTAACAAATGTAACAAATTCATTTTGCATGAATGATCCACTCACAGCTTTGTCTCTTGACTCTTCTGTTCCACAGATGTCTAAATCAGACCACCGTAACTCAGCGTGTGTGTGCCGAGGGCAGCAGCAATGCTCCTTCTCCCATGTGCAGTGAGCTCATCCCTCCGTGGATGGGAAAAGACACTTCCCCTTTATGCTACAAACTTTGACTCCTATTGCATTTCCTTTGCCAGCTCAGGACCTGTGGTCTGGTCTCATCATACCACTGCATCACACTCACCCACAGCTGCATCTCTGTGTCCTGGTCAAGCTTGTCTGGGCCAATGCAGCTCATCAGCTACTCATGTGCATGCCAGCTCCACACTTAGAGGATTTGGGCTTGGCTGATGCCTACAAATCCAAAAAATTTATTTGACTTTCATTGCTAACAATCACCAGAGTGGGCTGCACACCCCTCCTCTCTGAGGAAGGCGGTGTCTCATTTTGAGGGTATGTAAACCAGAGGTAAAGGAGAGAAAAGATCGCACTTTCCCCTCACAATCCTGTTGAGATGGATGCAGCCTCCCATGGCAGAAAGCAGAGAGATTCTGTTCTCCTAAGCATCTTGGTACCCTGGTGCTCCTTCCTTGCAGCCAGAGGCAAAAATTGCTATCTAAAGACAGCCAAACTCAAAGATTTACCAACCAAAGTTAAGAGTATTGTTGCTGTAACTGGCAAGGGTTACTCCCTATGGGAGTAGATACTCAGATGGACCAAGGAGCAAGGGAACCAGGGGGACTGAGAAAGGAAAGGATTTACTAGAGCAAATGGTACTTGTTTTGTGGCCAGCAAGTGGAGAACAGGGAGAGAGAGCTTCTGGTAAATGGGAAGTAATTCTGATGATCTGATCTTCCTGGAAAACTCCATTTCCCTCTTCAGAAAGTGAGCGGTGATCTCCACCAGCATTATTACATGCTAGAAACATATGGCATAATAGCTGCCTTTGTGGCTTTTTTCTGTCTCTCTTTGAGGCTTTCTCTCCCTGTAAGAGGAACCATCAGCACAATAGGGGATCTACTACAGTTTGTGTGCTGATCTCGAGAGGTTACAAGAGCCAGCAGTGCTCTGGAGTGGGTGCTTTTTAGAGTATGAATTTGATTTCTTGTTTTTGTAAAAAGCACATTTATGTGTTGAGTACCTAATGCCTTTGATAATAAGGAATATTGAAATGGAGATGAGTGGAATACATGCAAACAAAAGTAGATAATAATTTTCATCATTAACTGCATAAGAATCATTTCCATAGTTCCAGGTGACCAATTAATGAGCCAACTGCAACACTTGATCAAGGTCCTATTTTGAACGAGATGTGTCAAACTTGGAGGAGAGGACTTTTGCTGATACAATAAGCTCTGAATGCTGCTGAAGGAGAGAGTAGGGCACAGAGAGCAAGGAGGCAATGAAGAACCCTGAACAGTGCTAAAGTAGAGAAGATTTACAAGTTGTTGACCAAGAAAACAAAGAGTAATATGGGAAGAAACTTCCACAGGGAAAGTGTACAGAAATCTGAAACATGAAACATGAATGGGTGGATTACAGGCAATTTTTCAGCTTGACATGCCCATTTTCATATATGATAATACAACCCAAGGAAAAAAAACAAAGAAAGAAAATCAAGGAGAACATGACTTGCAGTTACTGGGAGTAATTTTTTAGCTACAGTGAGATGGCAGTAAAACAGCAGCACAATAAGGATTTTAAAAAATGAAATGTCTTAAATATAGCATGCCATGACAAAGAGCAACAAAACATGCTGGGATGCTTTGAAGAAAAGCAACAAACTTTGGATTTGAGAGGAGAAGCAGGTATTTCATGGAACTGCCTGTATATCATGATCAGATGAGGAGTTGAGCAATGTAAAGAGCTTGCTCCAAGCCAGATTTAAGAGGCTGGGGCAATGGCTCTTGTCTGGGGTTGTTAAAAATCACGTACTTGATTGCTCAACAATGCAGCTGTAATTAGAAGAGTAAAGACAACTCTATGGAATAAGAAAAAAATTAAGGGTTTTATTCTCCCCCATGGGATGGTGAAAACTGATGAAGCAGATCTTGCATTTCTTCTCACAGGGCATTCATATATGCTCTATTACAGTGTGGGACTGCAGAGACTTTTGAGGCATCCTCACAGACCTGTCAGTGGTGACTCTCAAAGATGGTGATGGAAAGGGAAAAAAAAAGTTTAATTTTGAATAAGAGAGTTGGAATCAGTCACATTCACAAGGAACATGAGGAGCTCCTCTGATCAGGCAACTCAGCAGGGATCTCTAAGCATGGAAGACAGCTGAAGAATTTTACGTGAACTGCACTAGTGACAAACCATTTCTTTTCCACTTCAACTTTTCTCTTTTTGAGCAGCATTACAATTGCTTCAGATTTTGCTAAGTACAGAACAGGTCTGATTTAAGAGGCTATTAGAAGAGAAGAACTCCTAGCAAGAAAATGCACAATTTTTAAGAACCATTTTTGTGTTCAACCCTCAGGATTTAATAGACTATTTCCTTGGCTCCCAATTTAGTTTTTCCTATCTGTGCAGTAAGAAGAGACACATAACATTCCTCCTTTCTACAGGGCACTTTTGATATTTTTTGGCAAGAAGACAAAGGATTGATAAGACAGTAGAAAAAAGAAGCTGTAATTTTAGGCAGAAGCTTTGGAAAAAACAGCAGGGAAATCTTTCTCTCCTAGTTGGATAAACCTGGTCAAGGCCTCAAGAGTTATTGCTAAGATTTCCAAGATGGAAAACAGGAAGCATAACTTTATTCTTACCTTATGTCCAGCCATGGTATTTGTATATCAAAACTATAAGGTTCTGGCTGATTGTCTTGCTCTTCTATCCCCATGCATTCTAAAAGATGTCTGTGCATTTTTTGTATGCAGCCTTTAGCAGGTGGTTGAACCTAAGGCAATACCAGGCTCTTCCAGGGTGAAGTAGAATCTATTGGTTACCAATTAGTGCTTTCTCTCTGCATCCAGTAGATATAGCAAGGTTCTGGGTAGTGGCCAAGATGGAAAATGGTCTTTGATCCAGAACTGCCTGTGCCACGGGTTTTCCAGAGAGGTGAGAAGGCTGCTGAGCAGCTTTGGAAAGAGCAGACTGCTGCTAGAAACTTAGCATGTTTCCAGAAATGGATCCTAGAATCACAGAAGTACAAAGCTGCAAAGTACCACAGGGGATCATCTATGCCCTTCTCTTGCTCAGAGGTAGGATGACAATTGCCAAGACAATCTGAACGGGAGGATTTTCTTACTTCTTTCAAAAATCTCTGATGAAGGAAGACTTCTACTCACCCTAGGCTGCCTGTACCACTTGTTTCAATGTTTCTTTAATAAGAATTGCTCTTTCCTAATACATAACTTAAATGTCCTTTACTTAATCTGATTATTTGTCCTAAGACTAGTGAACATAATGAAAACCAAATTAATCTTTTTTATAACTGTTTACATATTAGAAAACTACTACCATGTCCTCCCTCATTTTCATCCCTTCCAGACTAAACAAACTCACTTCCTCTGACCCTTCTCATTGGTCAAATTTCCCTACCCTCAGCTCCTTCTTCCTTCTATTCTTCTTAGTACATACTTCACATGGCATAGTGTCCTGGGGTCCCAAGGTCACTTCACTTCCCTAGGTAAGGTTTGGACTACTTCTCTTCAGAGGAAGAGGAGACAATAACCTCCTATGTTTTACAAATGAAAGTTCTGAAGCTGCACTCCAGAAGTCTTCCTTTTTTTCTGTTAGACTGTTCATCTACAACAACTAAAAATGTTGGTGGATGTAAGGATCTTGGTGAGCTCTCCTCTAACTGGACTGTAACTTTATAATATATATTGGTCAAATTAATTTTTTATGACTAATCTTCAGTTTTGGTTGAAGAATAGAACTGTACTGTAAAAATAATTTTGCCTCCAGATGGGACAATATGGTAGCGTGACAGAAATAGACTTGTAGTACTTTGACAAAGTCAATCTTGTACTACTTAGAATCATAGAATCATTAAAGTTGGAAAAGATCTCCAAGATCATCAGATCCAATCTTTGATCAAGTACCACCATGCCCACTGAACCATATAGTGAGGAGCCACATCTGCTTGTTTTTTTAACACTTCCTGAGAAGCTCCCTCCACCACTTCTTGGGGAAGGCTGTTTCCATGCTTATTATTATACTGTCCTGTCCTATACACCACCACCATAAACATACTGCCTGGATTTCCAGTGATTTTGATTGTTTTCATGCTCTCTCCAACAGTAAATTTAACAAAGAAAAACAGGAGCTCAGAGAGCTTCTGTGTCAAAGAGCAAGAAATGGCCACAGATCTTTCAGAGTAACTAAGTAGCACCATAAAAAAAGAAAAAGGATTTCCACAAAGAAAAGCCCCTACAAATTTTGTTTTCTTTATGCAGCTCAAGAGGCTACTTTTACAGGATTTTTTTTGGTAAAGATTTCTCTAATGGAAAAATTCAGACAATCATACTCTACCACAGGAAGCAAGTTCAAGATATAGCTACATGGAAAGATCCTCAAGTAATATTTCTCAGAACATCATCAGGCAGTCTTATATCGATTACATGGCTGTCTCAGCAGTGTCTTTTGTACATTCAGAATAAAAGAATTCCCTGTAAATGCAAGGATAATAATGACAGACATTTTTAAGGCAAACTGTTTACCAGAAACAGCCTGTGAGAAAAGCACATAATAGACAGAACTGCCCCTCAGGCAGTTGCTGTGGATTGAAAGAGACTCAGAAGTTTTGGGTGGGTTATTTTTGTACTATTCTGTTCCTTTATTATTCAGGATGAAACTGAGACATCCAAGACAAAAGTTGTAAATTTTGGACTTTTTGAGACCTCACAGGACACCTTGTCTTCCCATTTAAAGAAAAAATATTTTTGCCAAGTAATTTTTTTCAGACCATCATAAGTATTACAGAAGTTATCTTACCTATGGCTGTGCTGTTACAGTTCAAGTTGGTTGTTCAGTTATTGGATCAAAGTTTAGCAAAATGACAATCCTTAGGTGGTTGGCAGACATAGAAGCAGAGGAAGAGAGAAGAAACTCTTTTTAAGTCTTGGTGTAAAAACAGGAAGTGTTTGACATTCTGCCCTGGCATCTATGTAGTGTCCATAGCTGTTGGTTTCATTTTGGACATTTTGATTCAATGAATATGAAAAAGATGGAGGGAAGGAGGGAGGGAGAGGAGAGAAATACTCTAAGCAGAGTATCTTAAAGTAGTGGGAAAGTACCCCAGAAATGTCAGGAAAATCTGTTTTAAAAGCAACATATTAAAATGCACAGAGTGATGCCCCCTTACTGCAGTCGATACTGGGTCTCATCCTGAGCACACAGACACAGGTTTTACTTCATGTGTGACCTACAAAATTTCAAACAACATGAACTAACTAACCTCAGCAATACACTGATGTAGGAACAGGGGGTTTTATCTGTTGTTCATGATTATCTGCTTCAGTAATTTTGGGTTTAACTCTACAACATTGAAACCAGTAACAGTTTTGTCATTGCTGTTAGTAATACGAGTGGGGGGGGAATAATTATTCCATAACTCTGAACATGGGCAAAGCCAATGTGTAATAGGTACATTAAACAGGATGGAAAGAGGACAATCCAAAAGCTGTAAATTATTGAGTGCTATTTAATCCTGCACAATTGCTTTTTATTAGAAGCACTTCCTGGAAACTCAGGCATTTGTGACCTACTGCATAAAGGCCTTCATTTAAAAGACGTGAGGTTTGAGACACTAAAGATAAGGCATTCAAAGAAAGTCGTATAGTTTAGTCCTCTGTATAAGTAGCTCTGTGAAAGCAAAACTCACGCAGTGTCATGAGCAGAGTCTTCATTTCGAAGTTGAAGTCACTTCCCACATTTTTCTATGTTAGCCTTTTATATGTGTTATCATGATGCTTCTCATAAGTGTTATTTATTAGTAGTCAAGTTGCCTCCTGAAATTCTCCTAAAGAGGCCAGCACACCCAGCAGGAGCCCAGTAAATTCAGCTGCTTTTTGCTAGAGCCCCACATGTACATCATCACTGTCTTATCAGAAATTCACATTTGCATGTAGCATAGGAAAGGTGTGAACCTGAGTTTCAATGCTATGCTCAGGTTTCCTTCCACACTCATTAAATTTGCACAAAGGAAACACTGGTGTTCAGACTTAGACAATTCTGCTTTAGCCACAGACATAATACAGTTACTAAGATTTAAGGTAATGTTATCAAGAGACATTTAACACCAACTGATTTAAAATAGGATATGAAGGGACTACTAGGCTTTCATGCGTTTTTAAAATGCAGTTCTTAGCCCTTTCTCTATGAAGAAACACAATGAAAATATAAATTATTCCCCCAGGGAGAGAGATAAACAAAGAAATTGGAGTGGAGTGTTAATTACAATGGTAACATTAAAAGATATTCAGTGTTTATAAATCAAGGGTGAGGTTTCATGACTGGCTTAGCCCAGTCTGTGAGCAAACCTGTGCCAGAGCCAGGGTCCCTCCATCACTACCTTCTGTTGGGCTGTTCTGGGGCTGCTAAGCCTGGAGAAGAGAAAGTTGTGTGGAGACCTTGTAGCAACCTTCCAGTATCTGAAGGGGACCCACAGGGAAAGCAGAGAGGGACCCTTCATTGGAGTCTGTAGTGATAGGACAAGGAGTAATGGGTAGAAGCTGAAAGAGGGGAAATTTAAGTCAGAAATTAGGGAGAAATATATTACTGTGAGGGTGATGATGCACTGGAACAGGTTGCCCAGAGCCATTTTGGATGCCCCAAGCCTGGCAGTGTTCAAGGCCGATTTGAATAAGGCCTTGAGCAGCCTGGTCTAGTGGGAGGTGTCCCTGCCCATTGCAGGGGGTTGGGACTTGATGGTCTTTAAGGTCCATTTCAACCCCTTAACATTCTAGGATTCTATAAAATTCCTTTGGGGCTGCCAATGTATTCTCCATATATCATGATTCGAATGTGCTTATTCTGGATGTCTTTCAGAACATCAAGGTCATAAAGACCAAAATATTGTGTTTGGCTTCCAAATGAGAACTGTGGGCTTCTAGGGTCTTTTTGGTGTTTTTAAATGAAATTTGGTTTTTTTCATTTGGTTGGTTGGTTTTGTGGCTTTGATTTTGGGTGTTGGTTTGCTTGTTTTTTTTAAAGAAGCTTGTTAAAAAGAAGCTAGAAGATGCTGCTAAGAATGTGATGGGGATAATAGTGCAGAACTGGGTGCTGAAATCTTTCTATTAGTTCCTTATTTGTCCTCTATTAGGTAAGCCTTGAAAAAGGTTGAAGGGAAGCTGATATGATTAAGTAGCAAAATTGTGCTCTTTATTATAGACACAAGATATTCTACCAAAAAGATGAAGTTGTATTCAGGCAAGAAACATACACTGTAATACTCATTCCAGCAAATCGAATACAAAAACATAAGTAAGCCAAAAGAGAACAAGAAACAAATGCTGAAGGATTCAAAACCAGGACTAAATTATTCTAGCCCCTCAGGAAGGCACAAAATGCCCTCTAGACAGTCCAGAAGCTAAATGCCATGTCAGTGTGTGATGTACTGGTCTCCTTCTTTTGAAAAGGATATATGAAAACTGTGAAAGTGCAATAAAGATGAGAATGACATGAAACATCTTCTCCAAGAGGAACAACTGAGTAGAAATAGTAGCCCTCAGGCTGAAAAAAGAGACAACTTTATAGATGATAGATCTCTACAAAATCATGAGTGGTCTAAAGGAGAATTTAACTTTTTATTGTCTACTGCCGTATACGAGGTAGAAACCATCATACAAAGGCTGCAAGACCTAGGGCTGGGGAAAACAAAAGGGGATGGTTCTTCATGGGAAAAAGATCTACAGCTGTTTTTATTCATGGAAGGATTTTGTATGGGCACAGACTGGAGAATTAGTAGGAGCAAGGATCCATTGAAGGCTGTTGCACAAACTGCATCAGGTCCCCAAAAGTTCTACTCACTCAAAAAAAGGTTGGACATGGCAGAGGACGTAAAGAAGGAAGAACCATACATTCTTGTCCTGTCCTTATTTACCCTTTTCATCCATTTATGGGCACTTAGGGAGAAGTAAGACCAGGTAAAAGGGACATTTGCTCTCAACTAGTACAGAACATTCCTGTGGCTGCTCCTGCACCCCATGCTTTTAGAGTCAGATGAAAGTACTCCAGATAGACAAAGAATTTTTATTCAGCCAAACTAGGTAAAGTGAAGGTTTCTTCTTGGATTCGTAAGATGCAGAGATCTGCTTATCTTTTTTTCTTGCGATTCTTTCTTGAAGAATGAGTTGACCCTTCTTCCATTTTCAAGCAATTCACAGGGTCTTGGACAAATACAAGTCACTAGTTCTTCCTAAGTAATTCATGTTTTCTTGCCAGGCTTTTGGAGGGATTGGTGTTGGGGGAGTGGGTGTGTTGCATTGTTTTTGGATTTCTCAGGAGAACAATTTTCTCTTTCCAAATTTTCCACTTCCAATTGACAAACTATATTTCATCCAGTATCATTTTTACACATAAGCCAGTCCAGTGCTGTTGGTTTCCTAGCAGTTAAGCCCTAAAGATCCTAACAGCATAGTTCAGAGGTGTACTTACTCATTTGAACGTGTTCTTCCTCTCCAGGAGGGTTTGAGTGTGTGCACACATGGCTGCATAGCTCCTCAGGAGAATATACATTACAGCTCTTGCAGTAGCAGGTGGTTAATACAGAACCATCTGTACAAAATGTCAAGGTTCTAGACTGTGAGATAGCTCTCTGCCAACATATATTTAAAAAATAATTTATACTCAAAATTCTGTGTATTAAAAACATATTTTTCACAGGTTATCTGAACAGAAAAGACCAGCTACTCAAATGGTGTCGGTCAGGACATGTGTTTTTTGGCTAGATTTGTCAACAGCTCATAAAATCTAATTCTTAACCCTGATGAACTATACCATGGAAAAGCACCAATGAGTTAACTTTGTACACATGTGTAGGCAGAGTACTTTCAATGTACTTTAGGGAACACTGCAGGTACATCATGAAGAATACGACATGACTATAGTGGCAGACAAATGGAAAGGGCTTTTGTCACAATTAAAAAGAATTCCAACTTTGCATAGTGGTTCAGGTGTTTTTCTTTCATTTGCTCTTGTGTGTGTGTGTGTATGCATATTTCATCAGTGCTGGAGGAATTATTTTTGAAAACAGAAGACTGTAAGTCCTCAATAAAAGAACACGTATTTTCCAGGAAAAGGGGGAAATGTGTAGAGCATTAAATGAGGGTGCCCTGCCTTTCCTCCTCTAGCCCTAAACTCCTCCACCTTGCTAAGAATGTCAGAGTTTTGCCATAGAGGCAACGATAGTGCAAACTAGGTAGAGTCAGTAAAAGCCTATGCATGTAGTTAGTTGACATCAGCAAGAGGTATCATGCTCAAAATATGTGCAAATAACGTGTATAAGATTGCACAGACATCTGGTAGAGAGAAAATTTTTACTTAAATCCAGTACTGACACAGACACTAAGATTACTGTCTTCAGAGCTATAAAAATGAACTCATATGGTTATGCTGAGCATGTGGTTGCTCAAGGAAGAGGTTTCTTAAAGACTGTCAGGAAAGGGAAAACACAACCAGGACTGCTTTCGTATTTCCATGTTTAGTGGTTTACAGCAGTGGAATTCAGGGCCTGCGATCTATTATAGTGGGAGGGAGTATGTAAGTCATGGCATCATCTGGTTTAAAGGCCCATAGCTGTTGTTCTTTTCCATCTAGGATCAGACAAAGCGGCATGAGGCTCCACATAATTAAGAGCAACTATCCCACAGCGGCAAGGGAAGCAGAAAAGATTTCATTGGGAAGGAGGACTGACTACAGTACTTTAAAGGCATGATTGTAAACAGAAGAAGCAAACCAGAGAATGTTTAACAGGAAAATAGCACCCTGACCCTCCCTGGATTAAACGCTATCAATCAAGTTTAAATTTAGCTCCTCCATGGTCCCACATGAAAAGAAGGCAGTAGGGGCAAGGAAAGCTTAACGCCTGAGAATATTTGTATTGCATGGCAAGTAAAACAAGCCTAAAGTCAACAAAGAGCAGCCTGTAAAAACAAATAGTCCTGATGAGAACAACACTGCCACCCAAAAGCTCATTAGCAGCCAGAAACAGAAGAATTGTCTCTCTGCTCTTTCTTTGCTGACTGCCCCCAGCCCAGTGCTACCGCAGTGCTTCTGACTCAGCTGCTGCCTCCCTCCTGGCGTAACCCCTAAGCACTTGCCAGCACCCACACAATGCATGCCCTCAGCATGAAGAGTGTTTCCCCAGGGTGGGCTGGGCTGCTCTATGGTGGGAGGCAGGAGGGGAAAAAGAGCAGGAAATATCTGAGGGTTTTTTTCAAATAGTAGTAATGTATACATACACGTATAGTAATTGTCTTTATCTGTTCTAAGATAAACCAGCAGAGGGAAATTTTGGGTGTAAAATGATGAGAAGAAACACTGCCATGCCCACCAGCAAGCACATGGGATTTCAGAAATCATGTGAATTCCAAATCCAACGTCCCATCTGTCATCGCCTATTCACTGCTGGTGGAGTCACAGCTGTAGGGCAATGAGACGCTCCATTTCCTCCTGCATGGGAAAACACAACCATGCATTTGGACAGAGCTGAGATGTCTGGTGATCAGTAAGAAACACCAAATACATCTTTTAGCCTTGAGAGCCAAGATGTAATTTTCACAAACTTGCATTTAGGTACCTGAAAAAAGCTGTTACCATTCTCTCGGGGTACAATGGAAAGATGAAGCTCAAGACTCAAAATACTGCATTCAAATCACCTGTATTTGTATAACACACTAATACACAGCTTTGAGATGGCTTCATTTTCTGATGTCTGTATCTTTTTTTGTCCAGTTAGATGCATGCAAAGTAGAAAGGATATCCATCAAAATAGAGGACCCACCCACCATTTGCATGAATTTAGAAATAAATTTTAACAGTCAGTTTAAGAAAAAGCAGCTCAGAGTAGACTCCAACCTCTAGGAAAACACATTTAAAATGAAATAGTAAGAACATACATCAGTCTTCTATATGCAATTTTCATTTTTAAAAAGACATTGAGCTATAGCAGCAAAATTACAATTATGCAGGTAAGGTATCTAGTTTTTCTGACAAAAAATGAGAATGTCTGATTTTCAAGAATTTTCAGTTATAGGCATAAATCTATCACTCCAGCTCTTTGATTTCATAAATCTGTAATCTCAAACTGGATTTTCTTAAGAGTAGCTTTGCCCTATAGATGCTGCATTTAAACAAGTTTCTTCCTCACTCTTTTCATGTTCTTTTGCGTTTTGCTATTGTCTTCATTTGCAATGGGGACTGTAGCAGAATTGCATTTTCTTTTGCAAACAGAATGGGGAAATTAAAAAACAGGTACAGGTACCTATTACATTTCTTATATTGAGATGATTTTTAATACATAAGAAAAAACCCCTAAATCTACAATGTTAATTAATTTGTTCATAAAACGACCTTCCTCTTTTGCATCAGGTTTAGAACAAAATTTCTATTAAAATGAACTTGAGACTCTTCCCCTAGAAAATGTTCAGATAATAAACATAAAATATGAAACTAACCGGAAAGAAATGTTGAAGTTTCCCTATTTTGCTGTGAAGAATGTGGGAAGATCACAAACACTTTTAGACTGACATGCTATTTTCCAGAGGTATTTAAAATAAAGTCCCCTTTGAATCCCATGAGAAACACCCTTTTCCTTGTATGTCCAGTGGAAAGAATGCTGGCAAAAATCTTTGAGAAGTCACACAAATGGTAAAATGTCCACGGGTAAAAAAATTGGGTGACTCCATACCCTTCTTTCCAGCTCTGCAGCATGACAGGTATTTACTTTCAAAAAAGTGCTCTTCTGGCTTGGTAAATATGAGCATGAGGAGGAAAGAAAAAAAATTCCAACTACAGATTGAGTTTACTTCATCTTCTGCATATGTTCATCCTTGATGGCTCAACAGAGGCTGTGAGCAAGTGTGCTGGCTCATCTCAATGCTGGGGGCAGAAAAGGTGACAAATGCAGAAAAGCATCTCCATTATTTCAGGGCTGTGACCAAGCCCTGACTGTCCCGGGTTGGTAGCAGGCACTGTAAGATATGGTGTGGAACCCCAGAAAGCACCCCCTGCGTCTCTGGTTGTGTGACATTGCAGGGTGCCTCTAAGACAGCTTTACTTGCCTTTCTGCATGAAGACCTGAATGGGAACAGAGAAAAAAAAAAGGAAAGAAATGGCAGAAAACTGGTGGCAGGCATTCAGGATCTCACACTGTTTTACTGATGTTAACCAGCCTTCAGACAGGCCTGCCAATAGAAGCTTTTGAAGATCTGTTTGGGTGGAGGTATGCCTCCATGGGGTGCCTGAGACCAGCTGCAGGAGCTGAGCTGGTGGGTCTTGACCTCCCTCTCCATCCCTCTCTCAAGGGCCTGACCAAGGCTGCCTGACTGCACTCAGGAGCTGGGTGGCTTCAGGAGCATTTCTTGTATTAAACCCTTGTCACAGGTCAGTTGCTTCCCCCAGCTGTACTTCCCCTAAAAATACCCATGTCTTGTGGCGTCTGTAGTCACATAACTTCGTGTCTCCCTTACTCCTTCCCCAGAGGAATAAAGAATGTTGAGCTGCTGGCAGCTAAATTGTATTTAAAGACATTTTTATTTTCTGAATCATATTCAGTGTGATGCTTGTTTTAATTATATTTTATGCCGAGTGTTGTAAGATGCATGCATGAAAGCCTGTCCATAAATAAACATGTCTTTAAAAGTCCTTATTTATTTTCCTTGAGTCAATTCCTGCCCCTTTGCCAAGGTGCACAAAAGCTGGGATACATAGTCTCCAAAGCCTAGCCACGAAACCCAGACACCACACGATGCCAAACAGCTTCTTTGCCCCACTGCTGTGTGGGCTCTCCTGTGCTGTGGCACCAGGGGGACACCTGCCTCCCTGATGGCCGCTCCGAGGGCCCAAAATAGCCATGGTTGCCTGGGGAAACCAACTTCTGTCCCTTCTGGAGGGGCAGGCACTCCCCAAAAGCCTCTCTTAGGGCAGTTGTGGGGTAAAAGAAAAGAACCCGCCAGGCAAACACATTGTGAGCAACAGGCAAGCGCTCAGAAGCTGCTCCTGTGTGGCAGGCAGGGCTCAGCACTGATCACGGGTCCCAGTGGAGGTGCTGTGACCTGGCTGTGCCCCTTCTCGGGACTCAGACCCCCTCAGGGCACCTGTGGGATGAGGGAATGTCACCTGCCACTGGCAAAGGGTTGACTCAGCAGCAGGGGATCAAACAGCGGTGGCAGGCGTGGGCCTGCCCATCAAAGGGCCCCTTTGAGGCCAACAAAGAAGGGATTCACGTTCTGTTCCTGGCTGGATCCGGTGGACAAGGCGATGCTGAGAACAGGCCTGTGAACAGTGTGGGTTGGAGGGCAGCCAGGGGAGGCCATCCCGCCGGCTTTCACAGGACCTCTCGCTGCCGCCGGTCACCCGCACGCGGCCTCGAGTGCAGCTCCTGCTGCCTGGCCATGGCAGCCCTCCCCTGCCCCACACCCCAGCACTGCCAGCAGAGCCTCCCCTTGCTCAGCTCTGCCAAACCAGCTGTCTCCTGATGGGAGAAAATAATCTGGGATCAAGGACAGGAAACTGGATCTGCACACGCAGGCGAGATGAGAAACTCATGTTTTGTGGCAACCCCCCTCCGTCAAAGCACTCCACCTTCCTCTCCCACCTCCAAGTGATGAGAGATGAAAATAAAAGGAATGGAATGAAAGCAGATACACCTCACTTAATTTTTTTCTAATCTTTGGGTGGAAAAAAAAGTAAGAAAAGAAAGGAAAGCATCTAACTGCACTTTTTTCTGGCATCATCATGCTCTCCTGCTCCCACTCCCGTGACAGCTCCTGCACCCTCACCACAGACACGTGAGACTGTCCAAATACCTAGGGTTTTATGGAGAGGTGTCCCATATAGAAAACCACTGGCAAAGACCAAGGAGGGTAGGGCAGCAGCCCTTCATGGGTGCAAGCTCCAGCCACTGTCTGCCTCTTGTTCCTGCCCCTCGCACATCTGTGTTTCAACACCCCTGTTATCCTTCACACTGCTGCTGCAGCCTGCGCTGCCTGGAAATGCTTCGAGTGACTGAATGTGTTGGTTAGAAGAAGAAAATGGCCTTTGATATGTTTCTCGAAAAGAGGTAATTAAAGAAAAGCAGCCCACAAGCCTTCTGAACTGGCTGTCCGTCTGGAAAGCAGCCCCCAGTAAGCTCTGCACGGAGCGGTGGCCGACTGCCGGGAATGAGTGGAACCATCTGGTTCTGCTGCCCTCCATCCCCGTTGCCCTCGGGGGGTGTTTAACAGAGATGTGTTTGCTACACCAGCACCATTGCCTTAGCAACACAGCCAAAGTGTTTGTCAACATGCAAGCAACATGAATGATGGCGCCTTGTCCGAAGAGTCTGGCTTGCATGTGTGGTTCCTCTTCACAAAAGCCAGTTTCGCCACTCGCCTCACAAAAGAGCCTGAGCGGGAAACTGGGAGCTGGGAGGGAAAATTTCCTGGGAGTCAAAAGCATATTTTTCTTTTAATTGTGGAGGAGCTGCCTTGGCCTTTTGGAATCAGTGGCGTCAAAACTAATAAATAGTACCAGTCTAAAGCTGATGAGACATAGCTACATTTTAACAAGTGTCTGCTATTTTTAAGTAATAACAGATCTTCTGCAGAAGTGCTGGAAGCCCGCTATGACCTGCCACCGGACTGCATCAGCCTTCTGAGGGCCTTTCTATTTCCTTCAACCTTTACTGGATTAGGTCAAAGGAAACTGCTTATATCTCCCTATTGTACTGCTGTCACTAGGTTTAAATGGAAATCTATTCACTGAAATCCTTTTTCTCATCAGCCTCTTTTTCCCAGATCGGACCAGATGTCAATACAGTCTTTATTGGGAAGGAACAGGGTCATGCCTGAGCAATGTTGTGTTCTTTTAATGAACAACACAGCTTACTTTTCATGCCCTCATGTTCTCAGGAAAAAAAAAATCAAATTCCTTAGTGCTATCCCTTATGACACTTTCTCCTTCTTCTCTCCTTTTCCTGCTCTGGTTTATGTCAAAGTGCATGTTTTCCCATGACCAACTCCTCTTGACGCACATCTCTGTCAACTAACAGTGCAGTTACTCTCCAGAAAACAGATTGCAGAAAAACTGTTGACAAAAAAGGTACAAAGACATGAAACCTTTCCATTACCTGGAAACAAAAATGGCAGAATTGATGAACTCTGCATGAATTCATTCCTTCTGCAAGGCATGTCCCAGTCCTTCCTCAGCCAGTGATCAAATCTAAAGTAGACAGATCTAAAGGAAAAAAATAAAAGTTGAGAGAAGATTGATCAACTAGATGGAAACATAAAATCCTAAAAATGTTTTTGCACTTTCAACCTAATCCAGGTGGCTCCTAAAATTAGAGAAACTTTATATCCTAAAAACAGGCAGCCAAGTTCCAATTGACTTCTAAGAGTGATCAAGGTCCAGACAAGTGTCTTTTCTTCATTTAGGTCCACAGAGATGCTCAGTCAAAAAGTGTTCTTGGAACAGTCTCAAATACTTGCTATGAATGAGCTACTTCAAGACAGCATCACTGATTTTTGGGGTTTGTTTGCTTTGGTTTGGTTTGTATCAATCCCTTTAAATAATAACTTCACAATTATATTATGCAGCTAGACTTTGGAGGACCTGAACTTGGCTTTTTCCTTTCAAATCCCCACATTCTATGAAGTTGTGCTGACTGCCAGACTATTTCTTAGTGTGAAAGGGGCTGTCTCTGCCTTTTATGTTGGTGCTGGATTCAGAAGGCAGGAAGAAAACAAAGAGCAATTGGGGAACAGCTGTTGGTTGCTGCTTCAAAAATTATATTTTATGGAATGGATCTTCCAAGGCAGATCCTCTCTCCTCTAGTTGTAGTTGCAGGCAAGGTTAGCATGCTGACTTTAGGTTGAGCCTTTCTTTGGGCGCCACAGGGTGGAGAAGCCAAGGTGCTACTCAAATATATCTTGCACCAAGGCTAATGCTGAATATGTACAGTACAGGGAGTTTGAGGGGCCACACAGGAATTCTGAAATTCCTCTGTGTTGTAGAAAATATAGGCATTGTGAGGCCCAGATTTTTATGTATGTAAGGACAGGACTCAGTTACAATGACCAAAACTCAAGAGCAGTTTATTATCTCCTGTGAAGATGGGTGACCCACCAGCATTGCCTGGTGTACTCTGTGGTTTTATCACTCATCCACAGAGCCTTCTTCCCCCACCTTCCAGATTCATACAGCCCTGTGGCTCCCACTGAAGTCACCGAGAGCCAGGAATTTTGTGCATAAACACCTCCTTTTCTAAAAAGAGCCCCAAGTCTCTGTGAGTGCTCTAAACACTCCTACAGAAGTTTCTAGTGCCCCTGTAATTTACACTGTAAACTCCCTACAGTGGAGCAGAGAGCTGAACTGAATGCAGAGGGAGGGAGACCAGGAGAAGAGACTGTCAGTAATATTTTTCAGTAGTCATCAGAGTGCAACATGAGATGTTCCCCATACTGTCCACGCTAACATCTGTGTACATGAAACACAAAGAGCTGCAGACGCAGAGGGAGGCATGTTTTATGTGGTGTACTTCTGTTTGGAGTATGCTGTTCTGGATGACTTCAGTGCATTTTCACAAGTAAACGATGTTCTTGTCTTTGTATTAAAATGCTAATTCCTCTTTTTTAAGTTTTAAGCCACAGTTTTAAAGATATATGAGAAAGACCTTGCCCCCTGCAGATGTGTATCAATCTACAAAAGATGTAATATGACTTGCAATGCCAGTAGGGCTGGTGTAGGTTCTTTGATGCTTAAGCATGGGAATTTAGTGTTCTCCCATGTGGTCTGGTAGAAATAATGTCAAAAGAGGGATTGAATATGAGATTTCAGTAAACATGAGTACAAAAGGAGAGTCAGGTTTTTAGGACCACCAAATTATAAAAACACATCTCAAAAGCAGGGACCTTCTACAGTCAGAAAGTACTGTAGAAATGTTGAAAGGAAGTGTTGAAGGAAGGAAGAGCTGTGTATCATGAATTGATGAGACTGACACAGGATGAAACAAGAAGAGTAACACAGTTTTTTGATGTGCCCAATTAATTTGAGCTGAAAAATAAAGTGCTGTAAAGGTGTGAAGAAAGACTACAGTTTCAAAAATGTTTTACCCTTCATATGAGTGGGCAATCTAGAGGTGATAGAGCAACTGGAAATTTTCCATCATTATCTTTTAATTGAAAAGTAGAATGGTAAGTACATAGCTGCACGTAAAAAGTGCATTATCCTAAAAATGTGAAAATTTTGTAAAACAAAAACAAGGCAAAAACCACAAGCATTTTTATGGTTGGAAAAAAAAAAATTTGCTAATCAATACTTGAATACTTTAGGACAAAAGTGGTATTTCAGAATAAGAATATTTTCTTAAAATTTTAAAGTTTTAAAACTTGGTAGATGTACTGCAAAGCTGCCACTAGATTTTATAAGACCTTGTGTAAATTCTAGGCTATATAGAAGGAGGTGACAATAATGAAAATGCCATCATGTTCTATTTGTCAGCCTTGCTTTCAATGGTATTTGTCAGTGGTGTGTGTAAACTGAGTACATCTGCATTTCATGCTTTGTCCAAATGTTTTTCCACAGACAAGGTGCAACTAAAAATCATACTTTTAGATGAGCTGGCATGTGCTTTAGGAGTTTTTCTTCTGTGAGTTAAGCATTATAAGAGAAAAATGAGATAATTAAAGGTTAATATAATTTTCTTTTCTGTGTGCTAAGGAGGACTATGGCTGACACTAGCCATGACTCACCATGAGAAAGATAAAGAAGCACCTTGCACAATCTCTCAAGGGAAAGACAAGAAGTAAAGCCTTCACTAAGAATGGAAATGCTGCTAGAGAGATATGAGTCAAACCAAGAACAAAATGTTCTCTCTGTGTGCTCAAGAAATGAATTTATTATGAGTACTCATGAACAACAGCTGAAGATCCCTCTTTGATCAGAGAAGCACCTCTCTGTTGTCTCCATACTGTACATTTTTTTTGCCTGGATTTTCAGTTTCTCTGTGGACTATATTTTTCTGAATGAAGCTATTTTCTCAGTAAAATGTTCCATCACTGAGATACCAATTCTATCCTCTGTATCTCAAATTTGATCTTCTGAAACTACAAGTTATTTTTCAACAACAACAAAAAATCTTTATCTGAATTTCTGCTACTTTTTCTGAAAGGTTACCAGGTTCCATCTCTGTAAAAATCATTCTTGGTCACACCATAATTATTTCCTGCATCAGCCACTGAATTTTCCCATCCAAAGAGGCAGAAGTTAGTGAACAAAGATTTCCATTTTGAAAAGGAGGCTACTAAAATAATCTACCTTTTTTAATTCTTTCCTGAATTTTCTGTAAGTCCCAGGAATAGAAGAAAAATCAGATAAACATATCTGTTTGAATTCAAGCACTCCTATGGCTATGTCTTTCCCTTTCTTTTACTGGGCCATTACCTTGTAGAAATGTAGGACTTAGGTCTTATATCCATCTTCCCTTTATTTCTTCCTTTTATTTTAACACTCTCAAGCTTCTTAGACATCAGTATGCCTAGTTCAGGGCTGTCCTCAAAAGTGCTGTCCACTTTTTGTACTTCCAGGAGAAAGCACTATCTTAACAAAATTATATTTCTATCTTTCCAGGTGGTAGTAAACCTGTATACAATAAAATTTGTCTTTTGTTTTTCCATATGCTGTTTTAACAATCTCATTTGTACCCCTCTTATTCTTGCACAATAATTACTATCTCAGCTTCTAATCCATGGCATAATGAAGGCTGCTGTAATCAATCAAATCATATGCTTTTTAACTAGCAAGCATCTATAATCAAGAGATTGATTTCTGGGTGAGCCACTTAACAGTGGGCTCTTATGTCTGCTAATGCTCATGAAATTATAGTGCTAAATTCTTGTTCTTGGTTTCATTGCTCCAGCACATCAACCATACGCGGTCGGAAAACTTTAAAATTAAACATCAGAAGAGTAAGGGAAAGAAAGTTTCCTTTTGCCTCTCAAGAAAAAGCATTGTTTAATTCATTCAAATACAAATGGAATGCACATACTAAGCCACTAGGATGTGCCTAATTTCTTAAAGATGTTTTTTTCATGTGATGAAGTATCATCTGACCCAATAAACCAACTCTAGCCTGGGTTTGTAGGTTCACAAAACATAAGCATTACCCAACAAACTTCCCACTTCCTTTTCTTTTGGTTTTCTGTATGAAAGAGTCCCTTTCAGGGGAAATGTTAGAATGATATTTTCAGATATCCAGACAATATAGAACCAGACCATAGAATGAAAGTATTTTCTTTGTCTTAAGATAGCTTTCTTCTCTAAGTATGAATAAACATTTGGATCAGATCAATTGTTTCCTTTGAATTATAGTAAATGAGAATTAAGTGGTTAAGCATACAGTTCACTGGTATTATTTTAAGAGACAAGCATTTTCATCTGATCACTTTTTATGTTGATTAAAACACATTCTAAAAATTGCTGCTTATAAGGAAGGTCGCAATGTGCTTGGAGTTTTATGTAAAATGTCAAGCGAACTAATAAAATGTCCTTTTATGTGGGCAGTGCAAATGCTGTAATTTAAAAAAAAAAGAAAAATTAAAAATACACATTATCTTAAATTTTATGTGGAAAACAGAAAATCCTTCAATTGACAAGAAGAAAAGGTTAAAATGCACTTTTCACTGCTCTCTCCTGGCTGGTTCCACTCTCTTACAGCTTCAATCAGGGCTAGTTGTGATTTGAAACAATCACATGTACATTTTAATACACTGGGACTGGACAAACAACACTTTCCTAATAATGTGGGCAAGTTAAATTGCTTTGCTGATTCCATTGTCATGCAGCTCTTGTGTTATCAACCACAGAAATAATGAATGCTCAAATGCATCTCACCACTTGTGTAGGTTTTTTATTGGACCCAGGTGCATCCCTGAGGAAAATGCCCAGGAGGTACTGGCTTTGGAGACCAAAGTTATCCCAAAATTTAAAAAATTTTCATTTATAAAAAAGCTTATTTAGTATAACTCAGTCTCAAAATACAGGCCCTAATTTCTAGTATCATCACACTTTGGTTTCAATGAGTTTGTGCCTGATTTAAGTGGATAACAAGAAGGCAAATGAGTCCCCAAATTCAAAGTATCTGAACTAAACAAACATTTTTGAGCTCTAAATGGTGAGGCACTCTTTCTAACTAATTTGTGCTACTCTATATCATCAAACTAATGTGCCCTCTTGTCTATATCAAACATGCTTTTATGTTGCCATCAACCTAAAAATCATATAATGTTAAAAAATACCTATAGAACTATATATTAGATCTCATTACTTATTAATCATGACCCACATTGCTCAGCTTTTTATTAAAAAATAAATTTTTGGTGCTTAACATTTGGCATGAGGAGCTTGGCCTCTGCCTGGAAACCTGTCTTTGACCACAGCACTATGCAAAACCCCACAGAAAATATAAGAACCACCCCAGTGACAGGAACTGGGATTACTTTTCTTATCACAGTTCTCCATACCCAAAAAAAGATGGGGCTTTCAATAAAGCAGGAACTCCAGAACAAGGACAAGTCTCCTAATTCTGTGCCTTAGCAACTTAAAAAGGACCAAAAAGGTCACAAAGCAGCCAGAGTTTGGGGGAATTTATCCTTTATTTTACCTCCTTCCTCATCAGCCCTTGGAAGGAAAAGTCTGTGGCTGGATGGGACCCCCGAATGTCTCTCCTCCTCCCATCCTTACCCATGCAAGAAGAAAAGACTGCTTGAGTGGACAGAAGCATAACGGCTACAATTGCCTGGCCTCTGTCTTCTTTTGCCTCTGTGCCTGGTTTTTTCTTCCTCTGGAGGTGGAAATAAAGGAGATGAACCATAACCAAGGGCTCTCCTTGGTCATCTTAGAACATTTCAAGGTCTAAATCAAGAGCAAGTCACCTCAGTTCCTCAGGGGAACATGGTAAAAGCTGGCACCAGTGTGGCAAAAAAGCTGGCCAAAGCTACCACACGAGTAAGAGGTGCCTACTCCAGCAGGGCTGACTGGGTCACATGCTATTGGTTTTCTGTGCTCATGAGGACCAAATGTTGCTTTCAAAGTGGCAGAGGAACGAAGAGCATTTAAAATAAGCCAATTTAAAGCCTGGGCTTTTGCTGAGCTTTTATAATCTGCCATTTACTGAAAATATCTCTGTGTGCGAGATCTTTTCCCCTAAGAACATATGTCCTTCCTGCTTGTTCAGACTCTGATCCTAATCTCAATTGTTTGATGTCATAATCTGTAGTATGGGAATGCAGAGAAATGCCTTCAAAAAAACCCCAGTACTAATTGAGAGAAGGTGCCTTCTGGGGGTTTTCTGTGTGCAATAGTTTCAGGAATGATTGGAAGAAAGCATATTAATCAATTTTGCAGATGATTTGCAGTGGGAAAAGATCATAAACCACTTAAAGTCTGAGTATAATACAGAACACAGTTTTCATAAAACAAAAGAAAAATCCAACATCACTTGGAGCATACTGGACTTTCAGATCACTTCCCACAGCTATTCAGCAACCATTTTTGAAAACATTTTGAAAACCAGTACACATGAGAGAATGAATCAATGACAATGTAAGAAATACACTCATGCTGTGGCCTTTGGAAGCACCAGGAAGAAACAGATGTATTTTCAGGATCCAGTTTTATTCTCCTAAACTCCAGAAAAGATAATATTAGTCTTTAGCAAAATCAGTGCTGCAGTACTGTGTTGTTATTCCAGCAAACAGGATGAGATAACAGCAATCTGATATCCTGTTCAAACATATTGTAAGTGCCATTTTCTTTATGCTGGTGGTAACAATGAACATCTGTAGAGTGCCTTTTAATATCAACCCCCACAGCAAGATTTAGTCTTCACCCTCAGAGAAGACAATTTTTTCTAATGAACTCGAATCAGTTTTTCCTTATATTCATGAGCAATTCCAGCTACATATACAAATCTCTGTGTGACTGCAGAAATCGAATTTCCCTTGTATGTTGCAAAGATCAGAAATTTGAAGCTTCCAGCAATTACATCAAACATCATGGATTTGCATCAACATGCAAATATTAAATACACCTGCTAATTTTGATTGTAACCCATGAATTGCTTTAGATATTATTAGCACCATCTTGTCAGGATGCTTAGAGTTGGAAGAGCCCAGGCTTAAATAAGCACAGCAACAGGATTGGTAAAATATACTTTGAGAAACCATCTCAGGCCCCCAGACAAATCCATCTGAATGTTTTCACATTGCCTGTTATTTAAAAAATATGTAATCTTTAATATAACTTTTTTCTGACTTTTTAATATTTTTATGCCATTATCTCATCATCTTATTTTTTTATGATAGCTCACCTTTCAGAAATTCATAAAGAATGGCCCCTGTAATTGCTGTGATTTGATTGTGGAAAATAGAAAATGTGCATTACACAGTATGCTTTACACAGGTCTTTTGATTAGTAATTTTATAATCTGGGGAGATGAATAGAAGAATGAGATTAAAGTCATCTCATCCAATTACAGGGTCCCAAGTCAAGCTATTTTACATTTTTACTTTAGTGTCCTGATTTGTAAAAAGAGAATTAAAAACCAACTTGCCTTAAACAGATATTATACTGGAGTCAATTGCTAATGTCTGCACACTGCTTTGAACATCTAAAGAGCAACATGTGAATGGTAAATGCTGCTTTCCCTTTTATTTTTTAGTCTATAATGTCTCATATGCAGTTTTTACCTCTCTTCTCTAAACTCTTCCTACAGCTATTTTATATTTCTAATATTGATAAATCCAAAGTTATCTCTTGATTCAGTCTTATTAAACCTGGAAAAATTCTTCTATGTGACCATGTTGCTTTTTCTTTCATATTCGTTGTGTTATACTGACTGTTCTTTGTTAATTTTGTATGTCTTCACTCTATTAAATGTCAGATGAAACTTTTGCCTTCTAATACTTGTTCCCTTTTCTCCAGATTTCTTCTCTTTTCTCTGAATCATTTATTCTTATTTCTTTTCTGACTGTTCATATGCGAGGATTTTCTGAATATACAGTATGTAGGACCATTCAAAAAAATCAAGTCAGTTCTAGCTAATGCATTTACAAGACTCGGAGAATTTTGTATTCCTAGTGTGTAAGATGATTTTCCCATAACTTAATTATGGCAAACAAGAAGGAGCAGGCCAAATTAAGAAAGACGGAATGTTTTGTTTTCTAATGAATTTCACACAGACGTAGCAGTTTCTCTCGTGCTGGCTTAAAACAAGCAGCATGCAAGTGGTATGAACAACACTGTCAGCAGCAGCCTCATTTGCTTAACCTCAGTGCATTAAAAAAAAAGAGATGAAGTTTTTTGGAATGCAAATATTATTGTGAAATGAGGGGAAAAAAGAGGAAAGGAAAAAATATAGGTTACACATGGCTGCTTTTAATGGAAATAGTATGATGTCGTTTCTCCCTTTCTTCATGGTTTGAAGTCAGCGATCCCCAGAGAGAAAAATTCTGAAGTTGTAATGAAAAGGGATCATTTCAGAACACATAACAGGCAGTTCCCTCTTCTTTTATGTTCTAGGGAGAGAGAATGTTTCCATTGTATGTGGCTTTTTGATATATGACTTTGAAAAGAATACTCAATCCTTCCATGAAAAGGTTGAATATTCTTCTTTGCTTAGTTCTCATTCCTGAATTACATTGAAATCCCACTCCCTGGTTATTCATAACTTGCTAAAGTTTCCCTGTGAGGCTTAAAATTGTAGCAGCCTTGTCTAGTGAAGACATTTTAAAAAGAAATACCAAGCTAAAATAAATAATGCATTGCAGAATAAACAATATCTGAGACATAGCAGAGGGAGAATCAACACCATCCTTCCCTTTTTCTTTCCCTCTTGGTGACTACAGAAAAATTTATGCCAGTAAAAGGTTTTGCTTACATTAAATTGTGAGGCCATTTGTTGGTGCAATGCATTTCAAGCTCAAAAAGTACTGGAAGGCTGAACTTGAGACATTCACACTATGTAATAATTGCTCCACTTAACAATTAAATCTTAAGCGGTTCTGTTACCAGATCCCTCTTTTAAAGCCTGGCTTGAAAACCAATCCAATAGTCCTATAACAGTGACTAAAAGAAAACTGGAGCTTCAAGAAATCTCTGTTGGATATTTTTCACTGTCATTCTTCCTGAGTTGCCAGTGCAGTTTAATGTTACACAGTGTGAAGAATTTCTTAGGACAATTGGATTAAAAACAGGTCTCAAACAACAAAAGGTGATACAAACAGAGGTGTGTGTCTGTGGAAGTAGGGCAATATGGCAACATCTGTAAATATCAGCTGAAATTTTTAATCCTCTTTTAATTAGACTTTTTAGAAATAATTTCACATGTTAAAACTTGAAGTTAGGAGTCAGACATGGTGCTGCTGCACTATTTCCAGCTGACTGATCAGTCAGCTTTGAAAGTGTTGTGTTCTACTAACCTGAAGAGTTTTCTGCTCATCTTCCCTGACTAAAAAAAATGTTTTTAACCTACATATGTACCCCCATATCCTTTATAGAAAGGTCTTGCCAGTTGTTTATATGCTTTTTCTGGATAAGATTACTCTCCCTGTGAATTATTCTTTCTATTGACCTGCAAAGGAAGTTAGGGGATCAGTCCAAACATACCTATTATTTCAATGTTAATTCATGGAAGAATTGTATCTCATCAGATCTCATGGGACTTTGACTACTGCTTAAAAAGTGTTCTCAAGTAATACTGAAAGAGTACAGACCTCACAAAAAAATCTGGGCATGGTGTGAACTCAGTGTTTCATATCAGGGATATGCATTTCATTCAACACCAGGGAGCACAGGGAGTCACTGCCGACAAAAGTTCTAGTCCACAGGCTGGATGACTTTTGTTTGTACACATCTCTTTTAATGGATCTGAGTAGTTTTGTGAGATTTAACTTGTCTTTTAAATAAATTATGCAGGATTTAAAGTTTTAACTGACGTGCCCAGGCAACTTACATCTGCATTAATTATTTCGGGATTTTCCAGCAGTGTCTTGTGGTATTCATTTTCCATTTCGGAAATAAAAAAGACAGTGACTTTTACTAAGTAAGGCACATAGGTTTAACTCATCCAGTAAACTTCATTCAGGGTGACTTCCTAGCTTTTTATTGTATGTGCTGAAAAATGTTAATCTCATAGTAATTAGTTTTGTAAATTCTTGCTTAGAAATGCAAACCTTTCCTGTCCAACACATTCTATAAGAGCTTCTGTAATTACTCTTTCGTGCAGGATTCAGCTGACCTAACCCAAGACATAAAAGGTTAGCACCTTGCATCATTTAATTGTCTATACAACTTCTAGAGACACAGGTAATCCCATTTTAAAGGAGATGTTTCGGATAGGTGCACTGAATTAGTTTCCTCAGGTATGGGTGTCCCTCCTTCCAAAGGAGCAGAGATGGCAAATGTGGACAAGACACCTAACTTGAAGAGAGACCAAATGAATTCCAACACAGTGAAGCCCATATTCTATATTTTCTTGGAGCAGAATCTTGTTTCATGGAAGATGGTAACTAACTCTAGACATTTTTAAGAAGAGCCCTTTCTACTGGAACAACAGTGTTTCGCAGAATAGAGATGACCTTTTCCCTTTACTCTTCATTTTGTTTCCATCTCATAAACCCTTCTGAATGCACTCTGATGGTTTCCAAAGTGCCCAAAAAAAGTTGAGGAAGGGTGGTGTAGGCACAGGCAGCCTGAGAAGAAAGAGTAGCTCAGAGAGAGGAGCCTGGGATTCAGGGGAGGTTCACATGCTGTAGTGCAGTGAGGGCAGCAGTGGGATGACAGCATTTCACAGCTGAGTCTGAGAATGACTGGGCCACCAGAATGACACTGAGTGATGGGGAGTGACGAGACCACAGTGGAAACAACTTGGGTTATCAGCTTAGAGGGAAAAGACTTGTAGGACTTAGAGTAGGACTTGTGTAGGGCTACTCTTTCCCTATATCACTTTACACTCCAGCCACAAACACATGAAACTCACCAGTAGCACAGGTTTAGCTCATCCCCAGACAGTAAAATGGGATGTTTTGGCAAGACTCCACTTAGCCTGATATACTTCAGGGCTAGATTTGTACTTTACATGACGTATTTCCTTGCATGGTTTCTACAACCAGTTCATTTTGGTCACTGTGGTTTGAGGATAGACTTGACCAAATCCAAATCTGTGTCACAGCCATTCTAATCACAGTGTAATTATAGATTACAGCATTTTTAAATGGCCCACATTCATGACTAAAATCCAAAAGGCCCATACTTGAAAATCTGCAGCAATCAAGTGCTTAAGCATCATTCAACAAAATCAGCTTGCAGTTGGGTAATGAAAATTTGAATCAACACACTCTGGTAACCAGTAACCTTACACTGAATGCCAGCTGAGCATTTACACTGAAAATGCTAAGCAGAGAGGCACAACAACTCGATTACCAACTTCCTTTCTATAAAGAAAATATTGTTCCAAGTGAGCTGTTCTAATGATCAAGTATACCACAGGAATGTGTCAGCAATTAGAGCACTCAACATAGCACGTTTTTTTCTACTTCTCCTTATCTAGCATCTCCCAAACACTAAGGAGAGAGATATCTTTTGGCCCCAGACTAAATGTACAAAAAAATGCTGGAAACCAACTTTAAATAATTAGTCCTTAAGGAATGCATACACTCACTGTGTGATCTCCCATCTCAAGCAATACTTGGTTTATGAAAGGTTGGTGAGCTAAGGGACAGTGCTATCTGCTGAGGAAGATGCGGAGATAACTGAAATATATAATACTTTTTGAGCTAAAACTTGCAGCTCAAGAATCAGCTCAAAACTCACCTGTAGAGCAGGCAAAATTGATGTGTACTTCCCCAGATGTGAGGGTTTGAGCTAAGCAGGGGTGTGATTATTCCAGCTTTGGTCAGAGACAGAACAGAGTTGCAGGAAGAGACCAGGAGGAGCAAGATAGGTACAGCTTCAGGGGATGCTAGAATTGAAAGCAGAAACTGCCATGCTCTTCAGCACCATCTTCCATCCTGATTTTCCAAGTCTGTGATGCTGGCAAGGTTTTGTTGCCCTGTTACGAGCAAGATTTGTAGCAACTATTTTGAGGTGTATGGTGGAGCTGGGTTTAGCAGAGTGATGTGAAGAGAGCAGAAAGGAAAGAGGAAGAAATAATTCCTTAGGAACAAAATACTCTGGGGCACCCTGTTAGCACAGTGCCTGATAAATGGTGCAACTTTGTGCCAGGCTAAATACTGAGCACCTGCACATGCTGGAGTTGCTTCACCTTTGTAAGCCCAGTTGGAGTGCTAGAGAACATCATTGCTCTAAGTCCAGTGACAGCACCCTCAGAAGCTGCAGAGCAGAAATTGCCATCTATAGCAAGTATTTAGGGCATTTATGACACACTGAATTGGAAATTCAGAATGATTCACTTGCAACCTAATTAGGACTGGAAGCTAGTTTCAGTCGGGGGATGTTGTGTCACCGACCATATCTGTTCTTTGTGATCACTTAGGTATTTCCACAGCACATGTGTCTTCATCATTTACTGAGTAGCCTAGCACTCCTCTGACCATGCCCCTGAATTCTTTTAATATTACACAACTTTAGCATAAGATAGCCCAGCTATCAAAAGTCTGGGGCACTTCAAAATGATAGTCAGGATACTTGAACAGCACTAACTTTAGCTTCTGAGTCAACCAAAAAGGTAGCAATTCAATAATTTTCCCCTAAAGATGGAGATACAAAAGCAAATTCTTGAACTCCACCTAAGGCAAAAAGAAAATCCTAGTGCAAATGCTGTTATATAAGTAGGTTGCTATTACTTGTGTCTCACATTTCATGCCTTTATGAAGCTTAGCAGTGTGCATGATTTTAGACATGAGAGGATTTTAATATGTGAACAGGCTTGCAGGTGAGAGAACAAACAGATGGCAGGTATGCCATTGTAGCAACTGTGAACTGTGGGTATTTCGGATTTTTACCACAACATTGCTGGAGTGCTGGGAGGTGTTCCAAATTATCTCACTAGCTCATCACAATTACATTTTTAAAAAGTTGGGGAAGATGACATGAGCCTGGGGCAGTAGGCAAGAAAGAGGGGAAAGAGACAGATGGGAAAGGGGCGTGGAGACAGTGAGAGAGAGAATGAAAGAAAGAAAGAAAAAGAAAGAAGCCTCAGAAATGTTCTTTCACTTTTCAAATGTTTTACAAAAAGTATCAAGATGTATTGCACCCTAAGGCAACAGCCTAAAAGCTCATCTAAGTTGTACGTGGAGAAAACAGGAATAGTACCACAGGTTTCAACCATGATTTACAATAACATGAATGAAAGCTGATTCTGGCAGAGCTCCATCTACTTAATGAAAAACTTGTTGAAGAGGAAAAAAAGTCAAAAAAAAGACTGATAGAAGATTAGCAAGAACTAGTATGAACATGATTACAGCATTTGTATATCTATCATTGAACACCATCTGATTAATAACAAATATTTTTTTCCAGTTTTTTTAATTGCACTATTCCCATTTTGAATCTGCAAAGCCATGATTACCTGATCATGGTCACTTTGTAGATGTCACAGCATATAAAAGTCTTGGACATAGATTTGAAACCTTCCACTGTTATTCAAGGACAGTATCTCTGAATGGTGGTGTGGCAGAAAATACAAAGGTGGCAATATGGAAAGCAGACCCAAAGGGACACCAATAGACACTTTGCTTCTCAGATCCTTGTAACTCTATCAGTGTTTGCCTCTAGCCCAGCATCTCACTTTTGAACACTTCTGGAATACAAAGAAAGCATGCAAGGAAATCAGTTATTTGATTATCTCTGCTTTTGTAGCATTCCTTCTGAGGCTCAGGCCTCTGCTTAAAAAGGCAAATAGCAACACTATATCCTCAAAGGCATAGAAATAAGAGCTGAAAAGCCATCTCTTACATCACTTAACACAGACTCTGCCAAGAAGAATTGCTCCCTACAGTACAGTTATAAGTGTTTCCTACTATGCAGCTCTAAATGACTGAAATGATCAGGCTTCCGTTGTCTCCCTGGGGAGGTTTCACCACAGCCTGTTCAGGCACGCTGTTTGGAGAGCAAGAGACAGTGATTTCATTGTGTGTCACATCTCTGCAGAGAGGTTGGCTCCATGCTGCACCTGGAGCAATCTGAAACATTCTGATGACGCAGTGGTGAAATTTCCTGTTCACTTGTCAGCGTGAACCTGATGGGCAACACCATCATCAGCCAAGGTGCAAGTGAGCCAAATTCCTAGTCAGCTCTGCTGGAAATAGATCCCATGCTAGGATACAACTCTCAAGTGAAAACATCTTAGAACTCTGCTTGGCTTCAATTCATGTCCCTTGGAAGGCCATGGACAAGGCACAAAAGTCTCTTGGTAAGCTCGTTGGGACAGTGACTAGCAGATTGTGTGTGCTGATTACCATAAGTAAACAATAACAACAACTACTAAAGTTGTCAGAAGTCATCCTGTGCAGCTCTTCCAATAAATTGACATGATATATATCTGGGGCCAGGACCAGGAAATGCCTAACTCCCTGATTATGAAAGAGGTGGAAGAGGTGGAACCTATTTTCAAGAGATTAATGAATTACACATTGTGATACAAGGTCTGATTCTGATCTAACTCTGCTCATCTGCTGGGATTACTCAGCTGGCTCCTGTGCAGCTCTTCTTGACCAACATCAGTGCAGTGGAGCAAGAGTACCTCCATTTGCAAGCTGGGAATATTTGGTAGCATGTACAGTGTCTGTAGCATTCCTTTCTGAGAAACAGTACAGATGTTGGTAGGATGCTGGCACCAGAAATTACCACAGTGGTATAAAATATTTGAAACCACTAAGTGGCTCATCTTTCTTCCATTGGATAAAATATGGTCTAAAAAATTCTTTTTGTAATTTATTTAAGCTGCTACTTTTTGCCAGGCGGATAAAAATAATCTTAGCTTAGTAACATATTTTGTTATGATATTGGGGTTTTTTGAGAAGTACATTTAAGGAACATGGCACAGGAAGAAGATCTTATTTGGAGGTTATTTATTCTGGAATCAACCTCCCTGAACTCCTGGTAATGGCTTCTAAAATATTTTTGTAGTTTCAAGGATGAAATGCTTAGCATTTTCAGATGCTGCTTCCCAGCGCTGATGAAAGCCTGGAGTCACATTAGCTGCAGCCTTCTGCCTTTGTTAGAAGTACATCTTTTCAGAAGAGCTTAGTGTTGGCATGATCCTGTTTCCTGTGATCTAAATGAAGATTTCCTGCAAACTTCAACAGCAGCAGATAGAGAAAAACACTGAGCACAAAGTCTCACCCTTGGTGACTTGCCCCTACTGCAGCTAACTTTTAGGAAAGCCAACATCACAGCAAGTGCATTGGCTGTTTTAAAACTGCTTTGCTCCTTTCATTTGTACATAAGATCTATAAATAAATTCAGGCATCTTTGTTCCAATAAGCTCTCTTCATAATGACACCATCCTTAAATAGCAGGAATTCACTATAGTAATATAATGGATTCTTTTCTGTGTTTTGTTTGCAAGTTGATTAAGTGCAATCACAGTGGCTTAGTTCAGAATTCTTCCTTTATGGAATACATTTAAAAATAAAACAAAACACGGTCACCCGTGAAGGACTTCATAAAATGTCCAGGCTGTGAAAGGCACTCAGCAATCTGTGCAAGTCACGTTCAAAACCTTTGTTTGACAAACTTTCCCAGAAGACTGGCAAAATGTTAAATAGCAACTGTACATGGAATTAGAAAATGAACAGAATCAGCTGACCTGAGAAAGACCTGAACTTCTAGTTCTTCCCACAGCCAACTCTATCATACAATTTTTTTCAGAAACATTATCCTGATAAAATCTCCCAGGCTCTGAATATTTACTGCTCAGTCATTTATTGTCCTTTCTAATAAACAGGTCAGGGGAGGTATTTGTGACCATGGCATATTTTTTTCCAAAATCATCAAGCAGCCAATATTTTTCAGTACAATAGCCTACTTGTCTTTTTCATTCTGAACAAGGGCATGAATGTTTCAAGATTACAAGGACAAATGACTTATTTATGTTTATCCCTCTTTTTGTTGTACCATTTCTTTAAATACCCTTTCATTCCATTCAGCTGTCCTTACCTTCACTAGCTATTGTGGACAGTCTGGCTTGTGCATGAATTATTTTAGCTTTATTAAAGAATATCAGACTCTGAGGGTCCCACTACAGTAATAAGATCACCCTAATGAACAGTTGTTTACTTGCATCTCTTTGCAAAAGACATGGATACAGTCCCTTGGATGATATATTCCAAGCTGCCTACAAATAGCAGGGCAGACCCTCATAGGTATTTGAACTTCTTTAGCATTAGTTCAAACATGAGCTCTGTATTTCTATACTCATCAAAGTCTGACTGTTTCCAGCCTTGACATTTCATTGATTTTTTTAAGCAAATTAGCAATATTTTTCTCCTCTTGTCATTTGCATTACTTTTGGCAGTGCTCAGTGTGCCTGCCCTACCTCTGTCCCCCAAAAATACCTATACAACCCCGTGATCCCTGGAATGCAGCAGTGCCTATGACATGCTGGTGGAGATGAGAATGCCAGAACAGGAAACATGGCTGTGGCAGAACTGCAAACACTCCTGGGCACATTGGCTAATGCTGTGTCAGAGTAAAGCATTTAGTTATTCTTAATGACTTCCTCCTGAAACAAGGACTCAGGGAACTTTAGATGGAATGATCAGCACTTTACTTTGCCCTGAGCAACACTGGACTTGATTCATAAATGCTGTTGTGGATCAGGCACTCCATAGCAGGGACCAAATCAGGCTCACATCCAACATCCCAGCAGAACCAATAAAACCACCCAATATCCATGCCATTGTGACTAATTTCAAAAGGTAATAATGTAAAAATATGCTTAAAAACATATAGGATTACATAGAAAAGGAAGCCTCCAACTTTTGAGGAGTGAAGTCTTTGCAGGTGGCAGGCAGATAATTCAAAGATAGTTGTCCTGGTTTTGGCTGGGATAGAGTTAATTTTCTTCCTAATACCTGGTACAGTGCTGTGCTTTGGATTTAGGATGAGAATAATATTGATAACACACTGATGTTTTAGTTGTTGCTGAGCAGTGCCTGCACACCGTCAAGGAAATTTCAGCTTCTCATACTGACAGAGAGGAGCCTGGGGTTGCACAAGAGGCTGGGAGGGGACACAACCAGGACAGCTGACCCTTACTGGCCAAAGGGACATTCCATCATGCTCAGCATGTAGAGCTTGGGAATGCTGGCCAGGGAGGGGCTGCTCCTGCTCGGGTACCAGCTGGGCATAGATCAGCTGGTGAACAGCAATTGTGTTGTGCATCAACTGTTTTGCATATTCTTCTATTTTTATTATTATTATTACTATTATTGTTGTTGTTGTTGTTATTATTATTGTTATTATTATTATTTTTCATTCCTTTTCTGTTATATTAAACTTTCTTTATCTCAACCCAGGAGTTCTACCTTTTTTTCCAATTCTGTCCCCCACTCCACTGAAGGGAGAAAATGAATGGCTGTGTGGTACTTAGCTGCCTGCTGGGTTATATGACAATAACTGTGTATTGGAGGCACAGCGCTAATATATGCCACATCCTTAAAAAAATCATAAAAAGACCAGAAGAAACCAGGTATGATGGCAACTGATTGAGGAAAATCTCAGAGATCAGAAGATCTCTCTAAGAAAACATCATTAGACATGGAAGGTTAAACAGAATTCACCCAAAGGCAGGAATTTTGAGAAACTACTTGCAAAAGACATGGACATGCACAATAAATAATTTTTCAAACAATTTAGGAAGAGACCTCTTGCCAGGGAATCTCTAGGCCAAAAGATTATTTAGTCATAAGGGCCAAACAATATCCTCTTTAAGAAGACGAGTGCAAAATTACATTTCCACTGCAGCAGCTTGGGAATGTTACTACACTAGGATCCTTCTTTGCACAGGATGCAGCAGATGATTTGCTTCAAATTGGTGCTAAAAATTACGTGAAACTGCTGAAAGACCTTGTCATACTAACTGACAGGTGGAATTCAACACAGATAAATGCAAACTCCATTCCTTACACCCACTAGGATAGGTTCCGAGTTACTGCTAACACCGAGGAATAAAGTATTTGTCTTATAATAAATAGATACACGAAATGATCATCTTAGTGCTCAGTACTGTTCTGCTGAGGCCTTTTTCTTTGTTCTGGCCTTTTTATGTCAGAAAAGACATAGAGGGGAGGAACCAAGGTGATTAGCCGTGCGGAGTGGCCTCAACACAAGCCCCAAATAGTCTAGAAGCACTCTTACACCTGAAAAAGGAATGAGTGATGGCCTTACAACAGACATCAGAAAGGACACAGAGCTCAGAATGATAGTTGTAAAGACTCTTCCAGAGCAAGAACTGGAGAGTGTAAAATAAAGGCAGAGCTTCCAAAACAAAAAAAAAAGGAACATTGTTTCACATTCCACGTAGCTGAGTTGTGGATTTTCTTGACACAGGATGCTGTGGGCAAAGTTTACATAGGTTCAAAACCAATTGGACAAAGTCAAGAAAATTCTCTCAGGGTTTATTAAATGTAAAAATCCAACCTTTCCTTTATGAACAACAAATCATTAATCAACTGGAAGCTAGGAGAACATCAGGGGATGCACCACTACATATTTATTTTATTCTTATACTTTCCCTACACACCTTCTACTGATGGCTGTCAAAAGCAGGATCTTGGGCAAGATAGGTCTTTGATTTGGTTTGATTTGATTTGATCCAATCCAATTTGATTTGATTTGATCCTTACTTTCTTATGCTTTTTGAGACAGTCTGTGTGCATAGAGGATCTCCCCCTGTGCTACTGCTGGGACAGCAGTTTAGTTGCTGCAAGTGGTTTTCAAGGCTGCCTCCCCTCAATGCTTATACTGAAGAATTTCCTTTGCATGTTAACAACAGGCTGGAGCCTAAACACAGCCCAGGAGGGTGAGCCCTCCCTCCCCACCTCTGCCCTGCTGCTGTATGGCATGGCACACCTGTGTCAGTGCAGGAGATTTGGAAGACATATAGCATGGAGAAGAAGCATTCATTTTTCAGTAGCTTAATACAGAGAGAGATAAAGATGAATGGAACTGGTTTCCAGTGTTGGCCTGGAGATGTAGAAAGCTCATAGAGATGGTCAATCCAGTGGTCTCTACAGTGTAAGCACAACTATTGTTTTATGAGTAAAAACAGTTAGATTTTCATGAATTTATTTTTTATGTTTAAAAAGTTCCTTAGGGAGCCCTGTGAAGCAGAATACATGTGCTTTTTCAACCTGTTGTGATACCTGAGTTTCTACAGCAGATTGCCACTGGATTTTTCTAAAGGTGCTTTCTTTTCCACTCAGATGAGAAAGAGGCAGGTTGGTTGCAATCAGTTACTCAGCCTGTCAGCTTTCCATTCAGTCATACCAAACTGGAAGGCTGGCTGTTACACTAAATCAAAACATCAGACCCACCCCTGATGGGTGCCAGAACCTGGGCTAGGGAAAGTACGAGGGAGGAAAGTGGTACAAGTTTGTGCAATCTGAAAGGTCAGAGAGGCAAGACACAGAGAAAAGATGGCCTTGAGTAGATGCAAATTCGTCAGATGTAAATTTCTAATCCAAGCAAATTAAGAATTTTTTACTTGTATTGCTTTTCTCACAAAGATGGTATTTTCACTTACAGCTCTAAAAGACCTGCCAGAGGTGGAGACCTCTGGAAACCTGTCTGAACTGGTGTGTGCATGGACCGGAGATTGGATAGAAGAAACACACCATGGGAAAACCTCCAATGACTGATGTGTTTCCTGACAGTCAGCAGCCTTGAACCAGATAAGAAATACTGAATGTAGATACGTGATGACACCACAGCTATCCAAACCACACAAAATAACTGTGCACAATAAAAGAGCAGGGGAAAAGGGCAATTTTCTGCTGTGTTTTGTGCATTAATACCCTGCAGAGCAAATGGTAGGCTGACATTATGGATAATTGTATACAATTTGCTGTCTTTTCTTCTATTCCTTCTGCAACCTGTACCTTTCAATTACTGTGTCTCACCATTACTCAAGGCTAAACTTCGTTCACCAGATTATTGGTACTTGAGTACAGACTTTTTGTTACATGGGTATACATCTTCTAGGATTATGAAGTCTGTTCATGAGGAACACAGAAGCATCAATAATATAACAACTATGGGTAGAAAAATTAATTATAAACTGCTTTATTAATTAAATAATTATCTCAGTGCATTCTGTAGTGATGAATGTGGTTTTATGAGAAAATGCCATCTTGGAAATACAGCACTGTATGTGAAATGTGGTAATGATAGTAAGGGGACCGTGATGCAAAGAGACTGAATATCTGATATTGAACACTTACAGGGTCTGATTCCAGACCTGAAAAGTAATTGCATTTTAGAAGGAAAATACCTATTACTTTGTCATTCAAGGAATTCACAAGAGGGATAAGCAGCCAATGAAGACATTTCAATACGAACAGAGTGTTTATAGGAAAAAGTAATATTCCCTTACCTGATTTGCAAACACCCTCATTTAAAAATCTCCGACATTCAGTGTTAACAGATTGGCCTTGATCACAGTAACCAGCTCAGTTACAAAAGGCTTCTGCTATACATAACACCAATGGTACAGAAGGTGCTGCTCTCAGCAGGCAAACACAAAACTAGATTAAAGAGTAATGATACAGAAGTACAGCCTGGGTGATCACAGCTAGTAACAAAAGTATTTGACTTCAACCAAAGTTTTAAGGGAAGGAACTTTCTACCAGTACAAATAGCAGCGATGCAGGTGGACCATAACTAATAGTTCTACCTGCAGAAAATTATTTCAATGCATCTGCGCATGCCTGCCAGTTCGGCAATAGAAATTCTTGGATATATGTGTGAGAAACAGAGAACATGGTTCCTCTTCAGCAACACAGTGAAATAAACACAGATCAGACTTTAGACCTGTTTAGGTCTAAAGAAAGTAGGAAACTGATCCTGTGATGGACAAAGCACTTTCATTTACAAACTTCCTCCTTTTTTGGTAATTTGTAGTGAGCCCTGCAGAGCACACTGAGCATGCAGGTTGTCAGCATGGTTGCACTGGAACAGACAAATCAACCCAAATTACTTCATTTGCCTTGGCTCTGCCAGTGTGTGCACCCACAGCTCTGCAAGAAGCAAGGCTTTCTGCTGCATTGACAAACATCAGCTTTACTGAAGTTCTCCTGCTGCAGAAGGAGCACCAGCTAAGGCTTAGGGGATAGATTTCTCTTTTCTTTTGAGTGGAGCTTGGGGACATAACAGGCTTAAAAATGAAAATAAAATGTTGCAAACTTTTTCCATGACATGTCAGTGGAAAGTTGCTGAGCTGGTTTTCATCTGCAAAACCTATTCTGATTTTTCTGAAAGCAGGAGAAAAGTGTGTTCCTGTTGTGGAGAGCTGTGACTGTTTTACAGTATACCTCCAAAAGCCTATCTACTCTACTCATTTACAACGCAGGCCAGATCACCTCCTACACACCATGGGAGAACAGACAAGTATCTATTCTTCCTGCACATGCTTAAAGTAGAGGAAATGGTACAATTTCATAAGGCTTTTTTTAAAACATGTATAAGATCAAAAAATAGACCCAGACCTTACTTTAAATGGATTTGTGTGTCAGCTTCTAACTTCCAGCAGTGATGTTAGTGGCAAAGCAGATTAGAAAACTGAAAAAGCAGTAGGTGAACAGGAGTTCATACAAAGAAGGATGGGAAAATATCCAAGCAAGCAGCATCAGCAAGAGAGTTTATAATTTAATTAAATTATGAAAAGAGTAATGGGTCAAGTGATGAAAATAACAATACAGCCTTTCAAGGCAATAAGGATTAGAGAAGCCATCTTCCAACTCACAAAAAAACCAGTCCTTCATTCCAGTAACACAAGAGCAATTGTAAATTCTGTTGATTAAGTTTGCAAGCAGGAAGATATTAGATTTTCTCTAAGCTCTGCAATGCCTACTTCAGCAACTGTGTCACAAATGCACAGTGAATATTCTGAATTATTTTATGCCCAGAGGATGCCTATGGACCACAAGTGTGAGTTGAGGTCATCATACAAAAAATGAGCTATGAAAATGTTAGGATTGTCCAAAAGTTTCACCTTTCTTGATCTTTTTACATTAAGATACAGACTGTCAAATTTAACACAGAGGCCAATAATTGCTGCATAGACACCACAGAATCAAAACCATCCCCGATCTCTAATGGCATCTCAGACTGAGCCCGTTCTGTAACTCTTCCTTCCCTGCCTCTTACCTTGTTTTCCCCTTCCTTCCCCATGAGTAGAGGGATCCAGTTCCTGATTGTCCCATACAGAGTTTTAGGAGTACATTTTCTTTTGGTACTCATAATACTTTTCCTTTTTCTGAGTTGCTTTATACCTGTTGTTTGTTTTGCTTTATACAGCTAAATTTCTTCACATCACAACAGCTTTGGAGAAAGTATGCAAGAAGAAAGCAAGTGAACTTTTATTATACATGCAACAGCATTGCCTGATCTGAGGTTTTAAACAGGCTCAAGTGTCATAGCCCTCTTCTGATGCCTTTTTAAAAAGCTGCCAGTGGTCCAGAGATTCACTGGAGTTTTATTATATTATACTGCTCACAGTAATAATACTATTACTGCAGTTTATGATTAATAGAATTACTCAGATATTTAGCTAATAAGCCTTTAGTCACTTACTTTGCCTGTTAGTAAGATGGAGTTGACTGTCCAGATCACCGAGCTATTTGTGTTGCTTCCTTTTCCATTTCTTCATCTCTTTGGCACCACTTGTTCTGCTCAGGAGTTCAAAATCACTCATAAAACATAAGCAATTGCCAGCAGTTTGTATATGGGGTAGTAATAATAATACCATAGAATGAGGATTCTGAGCTTGGAAACTCTTCATTTTTAGCAGAAAGCAGAAGGATAGACCTAATTAGACTGTGCCAAAAGAGGAAAGTGATAGGGACACTAACAGCAAATATCTTCTTTTAGACCACACTGACATGAAATCTGGGATTTAATTAAGGAAACCAACATGCCATTGAATGAAGCAAATGAACCTCCAAAAGAAAATGAACTGATTTAGTGTGTAACAGTTATGGGAGATGTTTTGTCTTGTGTCCACATGGTAATCCTGGGCCAAAAGCTTCCTTAAACCTTCTCTGGGTTTTCAGTGCTATTGCAGAGATATGATAAAGGATCTATCTCTGCACTGATCTTCCCTGCAACTGCAACCCTATAAACTTTATGGCTGTCTTTGGCAGCCCTTAATTAGTGACTACTTTATTGGTGATAAAAAGACTTGGAGGAATGGTTGTCTAACCACCTGATCAAACCATCTTAGTTAGATCTACAGCCAAAATATAATAATAATAACAACAACAACAATAATAATAATGATAGTAATAATAATAATAATTTTTATTACTATTATTATTATAAATCAGCAGTAGTGGTTTAATTTACATAATTATTTTGTTACATTTTAGCTACAGAGCTAAATAGGATACTTTGATCATCTAATGCAAGAGGCTGCATTACGTTATTCGAGTGTTGTAATAAGCTGAATTGTTAAAATCCTTCACATTTTTTCCTATATCTGGACTGCAGTGGTTGATAGAAAAAGCTGCTGAGACAGAAGAACAAGACGTTCCCACATGAAAAAATATGAACAACAAGTAGCAGAGGGCTGTGTTTGATGCATGAAAGAGCTACAAATACTGAACAGATAAAGTGAGGCTTATTATCTCTTACTTCGTGCTTGAGGAGTTTGAATATGCTAAGAGACTCAAGAGTTGAAGTGCTGTAGCAGGAGTAATCTGGAGAGCAAGAAACATTGCCTAAGTGCCAGGACTGCCAGGCTGTCACATTCCTACCTGGGCTGGCTCTCACACAGAAGTGTGGCCAGAGGTCTGCAAGTGTCTTGAATACTGTGCATACCACCAAAAAACTCCAAAAATGTTAACACTCCAAGGGTTGCGATTTTGTTTTTTTAAATAGCATTTCAATCATTATAGTTAATATTCAAGGTTTAGGGTGGCTTCTTTTGCCTGTAATTGTAAGATATCCAGGCTGGGAATATATTACTTGGGAAATGGAGGTGGGCAGGGTGTCTGTTTTTCCTCTAAATTCTTAATCAATATTAATTAATGCTAAATAGTGAGCAAGGTGGGAGTCAGTATCTTCTATAGTTTGAGAAGTAACTTTTCTCAAGGTAAGAGTCTCCACAGCTTTCCCATGAAACGAAGCAAGCTTCTTGCTGTGGGTAAATGGGTGCAGTTCCTCTCAAGTCAGTGAAAATCTGGTTTTAAGAAGTTGTTTAGTTTTGAGTATTTTCCTTTTTTAGACCATTTCTCACTGCTGGTCAGTCAAACACTTCCAGCAAGCCAGGAACACTCTGTTACGGAGCCACTGATACAAATACCCTTGTCCCAGCTAGTGCAATATTAAATGCAGAACTTTACAGTTCTGGGATATGTTTTCAAGTCTGAAAGAGGCCCATTTTTGTTAAGGAACATGCCAGAGGTCTGGACAGTGTTGTCGTAGGAGACTTAAAAATATGTTATATAACAAAGATCTTGACTTTTCAGAGTTTGGGATGTTTTGGAGAGTGGCCTGGTATTTGCCTGGTTTTGTGTTTTGGGATCAACTACCCTTTGTTTGGTAGGGTTTTTTTTTCATTTCTAAAGCTACTTCCAGTTCCATAATTTTTTCTTCAAACCTTCCCACTTTTCTAAGACTCCAAGATACATTATGTGCCTGTGACTAAATTCAGGATATATGTGTGGAGCCAAGCCTGTTCTCTCACATGCTGCTGTAACAAAGGTCAGCTTTTTGTCATTCACTTATCCCCTTCCTTTTCTGTTTCTACATGAATCACTTCATTGGCAGGCTATAATTTATAGTTTCCTCCCTGCAACAGAATTACAAATGGTTCATTTTACTGACATAAATTATATGCAAAGGACATGCTTAAAGCTGATCAGGCTTACGAGCCTCCTCTTACAGCCTTAATTTGTACCTTATACAAGAAGAAAAATAATAAATGAAAAAAGAATGGCATAAGGGAGTGCGACAATTAAAATAGGTGGGAAGAGAGGAGGGAGATCTTTTTCTTGGAAACATTTTCCTTGGAAAGTTAATTAACTCTAGATGAATCCCACAAAAAAATGAAGTACTTTGCAATTTCTCTCTCATTGTGTTAACTCTGTATTTTTGGAGAAATAAAAGAGAAATAAGTATATAGCCTTTAATAATTATATAACCACTCTTCTGGACATGAAATTAAACAGGAGAAAAAAAAACCAAATCAAAAGACTCTAAACAACATGAAGTGAAGTTTATAAAATGAGATGTACTGTGTACTGAAACTTGGGATAGGGAGCCAGCAGCAGTGCAGTAACATGTCTGGGTAAGCAGGAAACCCCAAATCCAGTGAGCTGCTTTGTAATTTAAGATGCTGATCTCAGTGCCTGTAACACCAGTAATGTGTCATTTCTGGAAGTTAGGATGACACAAAACCTGTGTGGGAAGGAGGGAAAGCAGCCTGCAATGTGGGATTGTTTGCCTTTAATGAAGGATAGCTGAGAAGTTAATTGTACCTACGGGTTTTTTATGAATGCAGGTAACCTGATCCTGTGAAATCAGTGGACGAAGTTCACCCTTCAGTTTCCTGTGAAGCTTGGCATGGGGGCTGCTATTGTGCACAGAATCCCAGGAGACACCAGTGCCTGGGAGGCAGCAGTCAGCCCTTGCTTGCTTTCATCAGTCAGCTCCAGAGCTGTGATTACGGTTCTCCCCAAATCATTCATGCTTTCCCTGGGATAACCAGCATCACTATATGATACCTCTTTCTGTTAGTAGAGTAGCTACTGTATGACTTTAAATTCAGTTCTCTTGTTTTAGGTATTGCTTGGAACCTTCAACTCATGTGCTTAAAGGACAAGGAGCCACTGTGTTCCCCTACCAAAGTGAGTGTGCTTGTGTTAGATTTTACTGTCTTCTTCGGTGAAATGTGAGTAACATCAGTCCTGTTAGGACAAGGATCTTGGAGATCTGTGTGAGAATCATCACAGAGGGAAGCACTAGGGACTACTTCTACCAAAAACATAATTTCCTTCACAACATCATCTGTTTGTTTTTTTTTTTGTAACCCAACTGAATCCTTAATTAACTTAAAAATACCTTTGGCAACTCCTTCCCAGATATTTTAAACCAACAGGGAGAAAAATCTAAATTGTCTTGCACGGCATGCTTTCCAAACATCAAATTAGAAAGCGATAGGTAAATGGTGGGTCATTTAACAAATAACCACCTTGACAATAAGAAAGAAATTAGTGCTAATTATTGGCATTTTATACAATAATTTTCTCTAAATAGTACTCCCAAATATCTACTGGAAATCTAGCAGCTTCTCCAGACATAATGGACTCAGTTTACTCCCTGGTGTTCATACCCTTCCATTCAGGTTGGTGGCCATGAGATTTATGGCATGAATGCACACTGGCTTTTCCAATTATACCTCAGAACTAGGAAACTGCAGCAATGGAGAATATACTCAGAAATGCACCCACATCAGAACCTGCCTGCTTAGTTGCCAGAGTCAGAAAAACACTCCCAAGGTAGACAGACCATCGGTTAGCACAGCATGTCTTGCAGCAGCCTGCATTTGAAAGATTCCTATTATGCAGAAGAATCTGAAAAAGTTGATTTAAAGCTGCGGAAAACAAATAAAGTCTTTTTCTGCTCTTCAAGAATATTCTTGTTCGACTTCACAAGCCAAAAGGTGCTGCTTCTGAGCAGTTCCCCCCTCACAAGTGACCCCAGCCTGCTGATTGGACCTGTTTTGCCCTAGAGCATGACGATGAAGCACACTTTCTCTTTTCTGAAGAAACTCATAAAAATCCCTCCTACTAATGCTGCTTAAACTGGGCAGTTATTTTTCTGCAATTTCTAAAATTTCACAGTCCCAGCAATAGGCTCAACACATTCGCATTTCCAGAGGCTGACATTGGTGTGTGACATCTATAAAGTGATGATATAACTTACTTAGAGGAGTAACTACTATTAAAGTAACTACTATAAAAAAAACCCTATTATTAAAATTAAAAAATCTTCATCCAGTAATATCAGCACTGTAATGCTTTCCTTCATTTTTACTTTTGCAGCATGAACGAAGAAACTCCTGTGAGTTTCCTTATTGATCTGTTTTAGAGTCACTTTAGACAGAACATTACAGTCCTGGGTGAATCTTGGACAGAAGCCAGTTAGTGGAAAAACTCCCAAGACAGTATGATATTCAGTTTAAGATCCTAGTTGCTCTAATCTTATGAGCTGACTCTAGATGGGAGATTGGCACTGTAGCTCTGAGGCCCTTTCTTCCTTTTTGACTTTTGTTAGCATGGATCAAAGACCATCTTCACACAAGTTATTTTTCTTTTATTATCACTCATTGACAATAATGTTGCGCTGTGGAGCAAAAGTCAAAAGGAAAAGAGGAATAACTTCCAATCACTTATACTGGAAATTAATTCAGAATCTCCTTTGTGACTCAGTGAGGTATACTGCTAAAGCTCACAGTGAACTTTTTTTTTTTTTACTTTTTTGAGACAGTTCTAAAAAAAAGCAGCTTAAAATGGCTTTAAAAATTTCTTGCAAACAACCATGTTCAAAGCACTGTTTGGGCCTGATATAATATTTTTAAAGGAAAATGAGATCTTTTCTTTACAAAAATTTGAAGACAGATCAATCAGGCTGAAATACAAATCCAAATACAAAGCTAACTGAACAAAACAGATGAACTTTCTAGAATCAGAGAGGGAGGATTCATACTGAAACAAGCTGGCAACATAAATAATAATTCATTAAAGATTTTGGTTAACCTGAATGCACTTCTGTTTTAATCAGAGAGCATTGTCCACTTCCATACTGATGGCTATTTCAGACTGTAGTCTCCATGGACAGCTCTGAAAATAGCACTAGTTTTCAGCCAAGGGTAGAATAACTGAGTGCAATCCTCTCTTGATTTACATGGAGCCACAACAGTGATGTTAGATTAAGTTAACTTGGAAATTTGGCCTATTTAGTAGTGGTCAGCTATATGCATTGCTCAGCTCCACTACACTGTTTGTGATACAGAAGAAAATTAAGCCACTGATTCAGTTGCATACTATTAAAAGATTAAGTTTCATCCTTCCTTCCACTAAACAAGTATAAAGTACGTTTTTACTAGCAGTGCAATCATATCCTTTGCATTTTATCAAATAGCAAGGCCACACAACACACTGCTGAGAGCTCTGGGCTGAAAACCTTCTCTTGAAAGTGGGGTGCTGCTGGTTGTCCTGGTGCTCCTGAAAAGAAGCCATGTGAAGGAAAGGAAGTCCCTCTAGGCTTCTGTGGTTTTGCATACATCCCCCATGCCTCCCATGGCTTTCTTTTCATTCATACCACACTATAAAGGTGAGAAAACCTCTTCCAGGAGTACCTCACAATAAAGTTATGGTTCAACAGTTAAAGAGGACAGGTAGGGCTCAGACCTGAACTTTGATTTTGATTTAATGTCTAGTGTGATCTTATCCAAAGAGTAAAAATTACCTGCCTCTGATAGATATTTCCAATGTTATTTTATGTATCAAAAGTACTCGTTTATCTGAATGTACACCAAGCCAAACTCATCCCACCACTGAAGTGGTGTCACATCCAAGAGCAAAAATCCCAGGGTATTATAGAGAAACTTTCTACTGTCTTCATCCTGTGCTGGCCTGAGCCTTTATTTGGCAATTTTCCTGAATGACGAAAAAGAAGAAAACAGCATGTGTCTTCTCCAGGGAGACAGAAAGCATCTTGTCTGCCTCTCATTCAAGCTTTCAAACAATAATTCTCCTTTATAACTATGTATTGTTTCTGGCAATGATTATGGATATAAAGCCAGATAAGTTTGGTGTAAATTAGCAGCACTCTGTGAAGTCACTGGAGCTGTGCCAGTATATACCAGTTGAAGGAATGGCACATAATGAGATGTTCTGGAGCTGTGCTAATATATACCAGCTAAAGGCATGGTCCATAATTCTGTATATCAGCATCTTTGTTCTGTGCTTCTTTATCAACAGCTACTACATATTCTAAAAACAGAAAGAGAGTCCTGTCTTTCAAGGTCTGTGGAGCACAGGCAGTTTTCTCATTACAACTATTTTACAGGGTCTTTCAGAAGCAGACACCATATGTGATTAAGGTTTCTGGGCCCTTTCCCAGTGCAAATGAAAAATAATAATTGTATTAGATCCATGCAGTGTTTTTACATGTCAGAGGTGGTTTAGTCCAAGTGATCTGGTATCCTTCTAAACTCCAAAAGATGCAGAGAGCTGCTCCCTTCAGCTCCTCACACACAGGCATTTGGTACATGGGGGGGTTCTGACCATTGTACTGCACACAAAAGACACAAGCAACTCCTGCTTATATCTGAGCTGCACTAGAAGACAAATGCTCAGGCATGTTTATATTTATTCAGTTATTAATATAATTTCATATGTAAATCTTTGATGAATTTGACTGTGTACGTATTAAGATGATTGAATGTTTTTTTTTTTTTCTTGCTTAAAGGTAAACCACCAAATTTTAAGCTCCAGAGGTATAATTAATAATATTCACAGTCTGCAGTTAGGATGTTCTGCCCTGTATTCTAACACAGGACATGAGTTTTGCTCCAAGGTATTTTCAACTTAATGTTGCCACAGGTAGTAAAATTTCCTTTTTTTTTCTTTGCCTCATCTAATTTATTCTAGAGTCAGCTACATAGCAAAAGCCTGTAGCTGCCACCCCCATACTAACACTTGAGCTAGACCACCTAAAAGCACTTCTCTTACACAAATACAAATGAGGACAATTGCCAAGGATCCGTGTTTCCCAGCAGACAATAGGACCTTTGTTCAGTTGATACGTGCTTGGGTTTTGTTGGGTGTTTTTTTTCCTCTGGAAGAGCGGTAGCAAAAGTACAGCCTTCCCATTTTTCCTTGGAGCCTGGGATCAGTAGACTGTTGAGTGTGATTTCTTGCCTTATCTAAACCTCTCAGTGATGGTCACTTGGGAGCAGACAGGCAATGCCACAGACGTTCCCAGACAGGAAAAAGTGGCCTCAGAGGAAAAGATTGAGCAGGTCTCTGCTTAAATGGATCTGACAGCTTTGCTTAAGGAAAGATGTTTTTCCCTGTTTATGGACATGTCCTTTTTCCCCCTTATGATTCCCAGGACCAGCATTACATTTACTGTGTGTCTGAATGTCTGGTGAGGGAGCCAGAGGTCATGTGTCCCACAGGCAGTGGGGATGGGTGAGAAACAAATCCACCAAGGCTGCTATTCACTGGGAGGTTGAGTCCTTTCCATAACATTTCCATTATCCTATTTAAAATTTAATACCCCAATGACAGAAGTATCTCCATTTATATCAATGGAAGTACAGTCAGTGTCTGTCCTAACCTGCACATGCACATATATTTTCACATGAACCCTCCTCAGGCTGGAAGAACAAAAATGTCAAAACCATTTTACTGGTATTTAAGTTACAAAGTGAAATCAGTTGTTAATCAACCACTTGTACCAGTTCACAAATTTGTTTTTCCAAGCTGTGTTCTATATTCTTGTCAAATAAGAGAGAGAGACTATTATTTTTAATCAAATATGTTCTACAGACTTTAATTTTTTGCTGTCAATATTTGCATTTTGAGGACATCTAGCAGAAGTAAGAGAATCTTCAGCCAGAGTTTAATTTTAGAAAGGAAATAAGGTATCATGCTTGAAGATTTTCTTAATCAGTCGGATTTGTCCTGACTTTCAACTTTAGATAATAAAATAGACCATTTTATCACAAGGTTTTAGTGTGTGTGAGGTTTAGTGCCAACCAAAAATGGCTCCTAGTATCTTAGTTATTAAAGTCACGTTTGCTGGTGATTATAGTTATTTCCTGTATAAAATGAAGTTTCCACAAATACTTAGTAAGTCAAAAGAAGTCAAATAAATGGCATGCCTCTGGAAATATGAAATAAATTAATATTTTTCTGAGAATTGAGTATCCCATCCACTGGGTTAAATGTACACAGGAACTTATATTTATTCCCAATAATGTCTAAAACTTCCTGCATCTAATAAAACTTCACCAAATCATTGTTTCTATCTTCCAAGATGTTGAAGCTCTCTCTGTGCTCTCTCCTCTTTGGTGTAGAGGAGCCAGACACTTTCAACCACTAGATAGATTTAGAAAATAGCCTTCTGCTGTTATCACAATATATGAACTCTAACCTCTCTTTAAAAACCCAGAGACTTTTATAATATTTTCAGTAACTTCAGTCAGTGGTTTTGCTGAGACTTTTGCTATAAACCTTGAGATACATTTATCTATAGATATATATCATAGGTGTGTTTTTTAAAAAACATTAATAAGTTTTTTCTAAATTATCTAAAAAGTACTATATTTAATAATGTTACTCTTGATCAGATATATATGGCTATTGTAAAATTATTTATATTGAATTCAGTCCACATATTGTAGGAATAATCTTTTGAAAGTGCACTAGGCCAGGCAGAGATAAAAGGAACTTTACAAGATAAAACAATACAAAACAATGCAAAAAATTGTTCCAATGCTTTTTCTTGTTTTTTCTTCTCTTTCCCACAACCTTGTGTTTCTGAAATAAGTGCCTGAAGGGCTTGATCCAAACCTCTTTGAAGATGAAGGGAAAACGTGCTGTGGAGCTTTTTTCTGAGCCCTATAGGTGCTCCTGGTGCTCCAGGTTTAGCAGCCCACCAGGCTGCCTCTGCAGAGTGGCTACACTTGGTGTTTGCAAGACATTGATTAACACAGTGCATTGGGTCCTGACAGCCCCGTGCCCTTTATGCTAAATTTCTTTCATAAGGACAAAAGAAGATGTCTTTCCCCTGACTCCAGTGAATGTGAGTTAAGTCAGATATAGGAAAAGTATTTTGGAATTGCCATAATGGCTGTCAAAGAAGACACAAAGTCTAATAAGATGTGGTACTACTGCAGTTCACAGAAAAAATGACAAAGAGGGAAGGAAAGCTTGAAGTCCACAGTCAAAAAAATAAAAGCCTAATCTTTGATGCAGACAGAAACAATTATTTGCCTGCAGCTGTTCATTGGAAAGAACCACAAACTTGTGAACACAGACAGCTCATGATCTATTTAGCCATTAGTGGACACACCCCACAAAATAATGGCAGAGTGCTAATTATATTGAACCATGTACTAGGGTTCCAGTTAATTTTTAATTCTGGAACACTGTCATGAAATTAATCAAAGGTAGAAACTGAAGGACTTGGCCTACTGCAGCTTGCAAGCAGGCATCTACCACATAATTCTCTGACCAAATGAGTTTGGGCAGCTGCAAATTAGAGTTTTACTGGTTTGTTCTCCTTAATGAAAATCTAATTAAAAATCCCAGAAATACAAATTATTTGCAAAGGGCACCATAATCAAGGCTCTCAGTGTCCACCTGACGAATGTTTCACATCTGAAAAGTCTTTCTTCTCAATTCAACCAAGCTTTCAGCAAATGCTACTGTACATAGCTGAGTTTGGGGACATCGTCTTGTCATAGCGTGACATGCTTGCCTTGAATATCAATACAAGGGATATCGAGGTTCCTTGTGTTTGCCTCCAACTTCCTGCATTTTCACAGCCTGCTCTCCTGCCCATATATAGTATCTTCATATGTATCACTGCTTCTTGTTGACTGCAGGAGGAAGACAATTCCAGATAAATTTCTGCACCAGGTTGCTCTCTACAGAGAATTTGGGGGTTGAGGGGAGCTCCTAAAGAGGACCCACTCTCCTTTGGCTACATAAAACTTTTCTGCTGATCCAAGCAGGATTTGTCAGAAAACATTGACCTTCTAACTTTTTCCTCTGCCATTTCTTCTAGCAAGGAATCTGAAGGTAGTTTGACCTTGTTTCATGTTCACTCCTGGTGAAGTAGAACTCCTACATTTGTAAAATGCCTTGTACAAATGCACACATCCCTATGTGCAATGGTATGCTTGACCTCTGAAAATGGGAATGAGGCAGCAACCTTCAGCTACTCTCCCTTCTCCTCAGTGCAAGCCTTTGGACTGTTGGGAAGGTAAGAGATCTTGAAGACTTCTAACATTGTGACACTCAGTTTGCCTCATCATTTGCTAAGGATTCACAAACACACCTTGAAGTTTCTGAACAGCTTCCCGTTGGCTTCAGTGGGTATTGGATTGGGCTTGCAGCCACAACTCCAAGTCTATTCCCAGTGAGTGTTTCTGGCCCCTGTAAATCGGTAATTTGGGATTCCCTGCTTTTTTCCAAACTAAAGGGCTCCAGCTATGGCATACAAAGTGCTTGAGCCATGCCAAGAAGCCAACTAGAATAATTTTCTTCATGAGAACTAATTAGGTTAAATTGGGTGCCCTGCTCTGAGGGATTCAATCACAGAGGCGAGAGCGAGAGAAGGAGCCTGGCTGGTTTGGCAGGAGCAACATGGGGCTGTGATTGCGCTGGTCTGTGAGAAACCTGGGGCTGGCGAGCAGTCTTCACATGATGTCACCTTTCTCAGACTTGTGAAAAGGTTGCAAGGACCTGCGGCAATCCTCCCAGAAAGGCCGGGTCTTGTTGCTCCTGGATGCAGAGTGTGTGACTGCCTGGGCACACACTCCTTAGGGAGATACGTGTAAGGCAAACAAACCCCACTCCAAGAGTGTTTATCTCAGGGCACAGAATGCCGCATGCCCCCGGATCAAAGCTGGTGGGAACAGATGCTGTTAGCAGAGCAGCAGCTGCACTCAGATCCTGTCCACACCCTTCCTGTTTGCAGCGGCCTACCCGGGGGCTATTATGTTCCCAACAGGGCGATGATTGCCCCTCCTTCCCACCCCTGCTGCCGCTCTCCAGGGAGGGGGTAGCGCGCTCGCCTCGCTGTCTGCCTTCGGGCTCTCATTGTTTCTCTCGGAAGGTGCAGATAGTGGGCTAGACACTCCTTGGCTGGTGCTCCGATAAGGGTCTGGAAATTGTTCTCATGCGTTACACAGAGGCTCTCTTGAAAGAAGGAACTCTACCCAAAATAACAAAACTGACCTCAGGGCTCATTATTTTCTTTCAAGTAAGGAGCTTGAGCCTGTCCAGACAGGAAAAAAAGAAAAGGTCAGTGTGGCCAGACTGCATCTTTTACTGGACTGAAGTAAGGTAGCATTGCAGTTACCATGCTTTCTTGCAGGTGCTCTGGAGACTGCATTTCAGCTCTGCATGCAAGGAAAAATATATTTCCTTACTGTCCTGCAATGACTTGACTGTTGTCCAAGTCATTTATATCAAGTTTGGCTTAACCAAAATAGCCCTAAGTGTGAGCAACAGTAGTGTAAACTTTCTTCGGTAGGGTGGGGAGAACTGCACTCACAGTAAAAGGAGGTGACTGGAAAGCAGCTGTTCAACAAGAGGACCTGAGGAAGAAGGAAGTGTGTTACTTTTCATCCTGGATGTCCAAAAACCTCTGATCAGTCCATTAGTTTATGATTGGTTCAACCTGTAAAACACAGCAGACTTGACTCTGATTTTCACTTGTGAAAATCAGGAATACTTGCCAAAGGTTTCACTGGGGCTAACCAGTGGAATTTGGAATTTTAAATGCCTTCTGATTTGCATCTGTAGCAAAGACAGAAATCTTCTGGCAGCTTTTGTCTGGCATTGTCAAGCAGTAACACAAACATTCCTACAGGTAAAACATTTCCTATCTTGCTTCCGGTGTGAAGCCTAATTAGTTCAGAAGAGTCATCATCTTCAAAAGACTATTTTAAAAACACTGCTAGCAGGTACAGTTTGTGGTTTATTTTTCCATGGTGCTAGCAAGTTCAACAGCAAAACTGATACAACTGGATATAATCTAGAATAATCTCTCTCAGAGCAAATATAATCCTTCCCCCCTACTGGGCCACAGTGAGGCCACATCTGGAGTATTGGCTTAAATTCTGGTCTCCAGAGCTCAAGAAACACAAGGAGCTACTGGAGAGGATCCAACGGAAGGTCACAAAACAGGGGTCTACAAAGGTAATTAAGGGTCTGGACCTTCTCTCTTACAAGGACAGACAGGGAGATGGGCCTGTGTAGTCTGGAGAAGACTGAGAGGGGATCTCATCAGTGCACATAAATATCTCAAAGGCAGGTGCCAGGAGGATGGTGCCAGACCCTTCAGTGGTGCACAGCAGCAGGATGAGGAGCAATGGCCATAAACTAAACCACAAGAAGTTCCACCTCAACATAAGGAAGAACTTCTTTGCACTGAGGGTGGCAGAGCACTGGAACAGGCTACCCAGGGAGGTCGTGAAGCCTCCCTCTCTGGAGAAATTCAAAACCCTCCTGGACTCACTCCTGTGTAACCTGCTCTAGATAACCCTGCCTTGGCAGGGGTGTTGGACTAGATGGTCTCCTTCCAACTCCAACTATTCTGTAATTCTGTGATTATATCAAAATTCTTAGATTGGATTTCCAACCAACTTAACTTCTTGGGACATCTTTGATTGCTGTCTTGCTGTCTCATAGAGGTGAAAAAAAAGCAGCACCACATTGATGGCAAAAAAATCAGTTGCATTACCTCACATCAAAGAGAATCATTGGATGGTCCAAGTGACCAAGCCAGTGAGTGAACACACAAAATTATGACGAAAATGCAATGGGTTGATAGATATTAAATATGTTTTGTGTTTTAGAATCTCTTTAAGAGAAGAGGAAATATGAACTACTCTTTAAAAACCTGATTTGTAAGTTAACTCATTCAGAATTACAGAATTACAGCAGAAAGTGACAGACACTTGTGCCCTCTCAGGACTGTGTTGGTCCATGGGTCACCTATTTTCTTTTATGCTTGTCCAATCTCCTCTCAAAGTTCGGGTCCTTGCCCACTCTCCAATACAGGATGTTGGATCACAGAGAGACCTTTTGCCATTTCCAATGTCCCTGACATCTTTGCATCATACTTTTCCCAATTCAACTTCTGTCCTCACAACCCACCATCAAACCCTCCAGATGATGCTTTTAATGGGAGTGCAAAATGCACTGGCACCCACTGGCTGTAACTGTGATGATAAAACATGCTGAGATCCGGGAACGTGTTCTCAGTCGTGAACATTTTTAACTTTCTGAAAGGTCCCTGGCACAGTTTAGTCTTGCCAGTTAGCAATTCTCCCAAGGCGCTCCTGGTCACAGCCCTCATGGGGCCTGTTCCCAACAGGCAGCCTTCCCATGGACACCCTGCTTTGGAGGTTAACAGATGGAGCTACAGATGTGGCCAGGCTCTATCTCCAACTTTGGATCCAGACAAAGGGCTTTAGCACTGTTTAGTTTACTGATATGTATGCAGCCAGTGGCTTTTAAAAAGCCTCTCAGTGTTTTCCTGATTAACCTTTCCCTGAAATAGTACTGTACAGGGAAACTCCCTGCTTACAAATCCTAGATCAGGCTGTCTCTTTCCTGGGTGTTTTCTCTCTATTAATTTGTTATTTTACCTGACAGCTTATTTGTTTTCCCAGTTGTGCTTTACTATCTGCCATTTTGTGCAAGTTGCACTGTCCTTTCCTTTTTCCTCTGTCTCTGGTGTTTCCTCTCCCACCATCATTTTACACTGTGGCATCTGTGGGAGGGGCTTTCCTTTCTCCTCGTTGCAGTCTGTAAGTGCTGAATGCAGCCCCACAAGTGGGAATGGGGAGGAAGGAAGGCAGCTCTGCCTGGTGTTTGGTGTTGGTTGGTTCCTCTCCTGTGCAGGGACTGTCCCATGCTGCTGCCACACTTAAGAAGGTATGGGTTTTTGATCTCTGCTGTCAGCATCATTTTGGCTTTCAGTTTTTTCATCCAAAGTCTCTATAAGGCAGGAAGTGGGTCTCTGTCCTTCCTTGCACAGTTTGCTCCCCTGCACACTCACAGCATCAGCAGGATAGTGCAAAATATTCCCCAGGCACAAACACAACAGGCTGCCAGGATGGCATGTCCAGTTACAAATCCCTTGATTCCCTTCCCACTGTGGAATGAGTCCCCTGGTTTCTTTCCTCTGAGCAGTCTGAGTAAGAGGATCATTTAAGCAAGAGAACTGCCAGATGTAATGTAGCTGTAGCCACAATGTGCCCATCTCGTTTTGGTCACAGGAGATGTCCCACACAGGGACAGATTGCCTCTCCTCTCTGAAGGAAGACAACACCTTTGCAACCTTAACCTTGTCTCTGACAGCTGGAACTTCACAAGATTTCAAATGCACTTCCACATTTTTTGTTTACTATAGGCTGACCATAGATGGCTTTCTAGTCAGGGTACTCAGCACACTTTGCTAAAGCGATAATGGGATGTAACTCTGACCTTCAGATTACACTCTGGGGGCAAGCACAAAGTTTGTAGTTGTACTGTCTTTTTCTTGGATCTAGCTCCAAACAGCTACTAACTGTGAGATACAATTCAGGGAGCTAAAAGTCACAGAAGGAAAGCAACAACACAGATATTAATGGAATTGCTGCCTTCTAAATGCTGTCTCCACAGCTAGTCCAGGTCAAGAAACCAACGAGAAAGAATTTGTGTTTATAATACAGCACAGTCGATCAGTAACACCAAGATATGTTGGCAGACAGGTGACCATTGTGTGTATGGCTGAAAGTGTACGCACAAGTGGCAAGTACAGGCACAAGAGCACACACAGACACTGCAGAAGGCATGAGGTGTCAGAACACTGCAAAGCCTGCTTACAGAGAAGTGATGTTTAGGTGTGTTTTTTCTTAACAAATTTTTAAGTTTTTTATTTTATATTGTTTTGTTAAACATCATTCAGGACCCCAGCATAAGCCAAGAGTCATTACATATAAGTAGCTGTGTGTTTCATCCTCCAGAAGGCTGTTCCTGGCAGAATGTCAGAGAATAGCAAGGTGTACAAGAGCTTCATGTCTATCTCTTTTTTTTTTTTTTTTAACAGTAAACAAATGTTAAATAAGTAAATAAGTTTAGTCCGTAGATTACAGGTAGGTTCTGTATCCAAAGAATGAAGAGTTTGATACAAAAAGCACCTTTCTTCACCAAGAAGCATAGTATTACTGTCATGGGAACTGATTTTGAGAAACTCCAAGACTGAGCTGATATTTGAAGGTGTCTCTGTGCTGTTACAAGTTGAAATAACAAGGAAAGTGGGCTACAAGACTCTCCTCATGAAAAGAGAGCTGGATGTGGAGCTCACCTTCTGCTTATCAGGATCCTTGACCCCTGCCTGCACCATTTGATCCACATGCCTGTGACTGCCGAAGACCTATCTTTTGCAGGAGGAATTTGCCTGTGCCTCATGCACCCATCTTACAGCCCACTTACAAAGTGGATTATGGGACCAACACTTCAACGCTCACAAGTGGGAAACCTGAGAGCAGGTCATGGTCTCCATCACAGGCGAGGTGTAACAGAGTCAAGTGGGAGGTCAAGCAGAACTAACTGGGTGAGGCTCAGCATGTTTCATGACTCTTCCCAGCCACAGAGGCTCTAGGTGTTATCAGTGTAAAAGCATCACCAAAAGCATATTTAGTAGCTAAATAATTACTTATTTCATTAAATGTAAATAATTTTGTCTTCCTGCTCTCCTTCCCAAATTTGATCTTTCTAAAATAATTTTAGACAGGTAATGTTATACTCCTTCCCAGGGCATCCTGCAGCCAGCAAGACTGCTTGGGCCTGGGAAACCAGGAAGAAAAGCCTTCTCCAAAAACACTGGTAAGTTGCAGTAAAGGAGAGAAAGAACATACTGTAAAATTATAAGTTGTTTGAGAGAAGACTTGTCTTCCATCCTAAGAGCTAGATGACAATTTTTTTTGTTTGTCAAATACATTATATTTTGATCTAAAATTATTTCCCTTTCTTCTTCTCACATACTGATATATTAGTAATTTCCCCTATATTCTATGTGTGGCAGTCCCAGCTTGGTGCTTAGGATACATTTATTTTTCAGAACTCTTTTGTTGTACTTGAACATATTGATTCTTCCTGCTGCCCCAGTACCCATTATTCCATTATTCTAAGGGAAAGCTGACAGTTTACTTTTGGTTATGACCTTCTAGGCTTTTTATGGAGCACGCTATTTCTTAAGGCTTGTGCTGGGCCAGTTGTGTCTTCCAGCCTCTTGGCTAACTGGCAGCCAGCAAACAACATTTCTTAAAAATGGAGAACTTTCCTGAGGAATTTCTCTAGCAACTTCTTGAGTCGTTAACTTCTTCAGGGCAGAGAGGCAGGAGGCTGTGATCACTGCGAGCAAGCATTCGGTTTCGCCTGGTGACACATGGCTTTCTAAATTAGAGGGCTCTGAATAAAATAACAAAATATCAAAGCCATGTGTCTGCTTGTGGGTGCCACATTCCTTAGGATCACAGTGGCCGTCCTTCTGCACGAATGTCACAGAAACGGCTCGGTTTCATCCCGCTTGAATGATGTGGCAATATTGTGAAACAGGGTGGAAAAGCATCCCAAAAGCCGTCAAAGGAAGAAACCGCTGGAGAGCTGGAAAGCGGCTGCAGAGACCCAAGTGCTGTCACTTTAGAAGGGGGCTCGGCCTCTGTGCCTTTGAAATCGTTTATCACAGAAGCCATAACATCTGCCACCATCTTGGATTCATTCGAGAAGCGCGTCTCAGTAGCCATTTTAAATATGTTTGTTTTCAATTCAAAACACATAATTAAGTACAGGCTGGGGCAGAATATATGCCTTGAGCTGCTTTCTCTCACCCTGGTTCAGAGCATGGCTTTTTCACAACTATGTGCTTTGAATTGAAAGCTTTTTTTTTTAAGGTTTTTTTGTTGGTTTTGGTTTTTTTTTTCCTGCAGGGCCTGTTGTTTCTCAAGAATCAATTGAAAGTAAGGCTGCAGATTTAAAGGAGCCCATCTGATAGGAGTCTGAGCATCCTGAGGCCAGAGTGGCTGCCCAGCCTCCTGGGGCACTGAGCAGCTCCTTCCTCCAGCATGGATGGAGCTCGGCCCTCACAAACCACAGCTGAAGCCTTGCTGTCAGAAATTAAGCTATGCCTTTTGTTTAATTTAGCCATGTCCCACTCTTTAGACAAGGGACACTCAGATGATTTGTTGTCATGGAAGGAATGACGAACCTTGTTACAAGTCTCCAGAGAGGCTACCAAAGAGGTAGTTATGTCCGTAACATACTGTCCTTAATAAACTATTCACATCCTTTTTCCAGATTTTCTAGGAGGCACTTCAGAGGGACAGTGTGAAGACAGTACTTGGCTGTTTACATTGCCTTCAGTTCAGCTGACTTTTATCACCATCACTGACACGTTGCCGACAAGCCTGGGGAAAAGACGAGCAAATGCTCAGGAATGAGCCACTCCAGACTGACAGGGGATGGGTTGGACCTGCAGTTCTAGTGTTATCTCCTAAAGAGATGGGAAGAAAAGCAAGACGCTAATACAGGAATGAGTCAGAAGCATAGGTAGTGCAATTCTCTGTCTGCTTTCCCAAAGAAGATGAGGTTTTTGTGTTAGGCTGGGACAAATCCACCTATCTGAAATTTCAAGTCACACAAGTTTTCTGAATGACCAAGGTGCTCAGATGCTGCTGCACCATCCCCTTTCCTCAGTTCAAGCAGGCAAAAGAGAATAGGTGGGTACTTGGGGATCCTTAATAAAGACCTGCTCCGCACCCCTCTCAGTACCGTGGTTCCTGTGATGAGGAAGATCAGGTCTACAAGTGGGCCAGGATGTGCAGCATGCTTTAACCACCAAATTTCAAGCTGAGATGGTTTCTGAATGATGGGTGGACTGGGGCTTTGCAATGTGTCATAATGAGCAGGTGTGTGCAGCTCACACTAATGAAATACAGAAATAGATTATCTCAGATTTCAATGACTCCATGCTTTTAAACATCACACCTTAATTTTAAAACACAATGTATATGAGGCAGTTTTTCTTTCCTGAAGTTGCCTGTCAACACCTGAATTCAGAACCATGCAAATAGAGAAGACCCTGTCATATGTCTGCAGTGAAATGTAAAAGCAGGTAGCTTTTGCATAATTTACGCTCCAGGTTTCTATAGAGGATACCTACAACAAATATGTTCCTCTGATGATGAAATATATTCACTATTCTGTCAGTGTTTCAATTGAAAGAGAAAAAAATGGAGGAAAAAGAGGAAACTAATGAAAATATTACTAATGATAGAATCCCTGCAAGAGACTTCTGTCTGTGATCACAGTCTTGTATAAAGGAGATGGGATGCATCTGTGTTGAAAGTAAAAGTATCTGCTGGGTATGCATGCTCCTAGTGTCTGGGAAAAGATTATAAATCTAGTATGGGGAAACTGAGAGCAGAAAAAGCAAGATACCTGCTGCTACTTGAGCTAGTGCTTCCGAAACACGAAGCCAAAGCATGCTTTTAATTTTCTACTACACCCATCTTTTTGAAGTGTCTCGTAGCCATACAAGGGGGGTGTTGTTATAGATTTCAAGGAGGAGGGGATTTGCTTTCGTTTTTTTTACAAGTCTGTTTCTCATGGGCTTTCTTCTTTGGGCACGCATTCCAGCACTACAGATGAGTGCTGAAATTACAGGGGTGAGAATTCAGCCAGGAATGAGTAACATGCAGCCATACTCACAAAACAGAAAACATCCTCTTTGACTAGGTGATAATTAGAAAGGCTGCCACATTGCTCTGTACACAAACAAAGCACATCCCCTTTGGGAATGTATTTTCTTTCCTGTGATGTGATTTTTTTTTGGTGGTGGACAGTTTTTCAGCTGCTCACCGACGTACTTTTAAACATAATTTCTTGTTGCAGCAGCTGCTTCCACATATAGGCATATGACCACTACCTAAAAGGGTCTGGCTGGTATGTTGGAGAACAGAACTAGTGTCTGATTAGAAAGGGTTGATAACTTATCAGCACTCTGTGCTACCAGACCAAAGCCAATTAAAGGTGTCTTGGAAATAAGCTTCTATCTCCTCATCTTCAGCAGAAACACAGACTGATAACCCTGTAGCCACAGCTGGTGACTGACAGGCTGAGCCAACTATGAGCTGACTTTTTCTTCCACTAAAAGGCTCATCTTCTCCTAATCCACTTCCCTTGTATTCAATCCAGACTGCAGGGGCTTTCCTCCTCTGCATTTCCCCATCATGGTCTGACTGGAACTCCATCAGCCTAGAATGACTTCCCAGAAAAGCCTTATGTCCCCATTCAGGCTATAAAGGAATAATTTATGAAGAGTTAACAGATGCAAATATGAACTTTTTGGTATAAAGGTATGACAGGCTGAGACAGTACACTGTTGGATATATTGCATTGACACATCCCTGAAGTCCTTTAGGGAAAGGAAGGAATATACTTTATCTGAAAAGGACGAAGAAGGAAGGAAGGAAGGAAGGAATTCCGGAAGGAAGGAATTCCGGAAGGAAGGAAGGAAGGAAGGAAATATTATTTTTATAATATCCTTCCTGTGTGCATTGTCTGCTTGCAGAGCTGTAATCACATTCAGAACCAACCTCCTCTTGCCAGAGTGCCTCACAGGAAGGTTGATGCTGTTGACCCTCTCCAGCTAAGCTTGTTCTGCTGTTCTGGTCTACATGGAGGCAAAAATATCACAACAACTCTTGAAGTGTCAGGGCAATCATATGTAAATTAAACTAAGAGACATGTGTAAACAATTGCAGTTCTTTCTGGTGGGTAATTATTTCAAGTTCTGTGTGATCTTCAGGAAAAAGGAGTCATGCGAATTCAAAGCATAACTCGTTATCTAGCGTACAAAGGTTCATACTGTGAGGAGGATATTAAGGTCAAAGATGAAACCTGATTTAGGTTTTATGTTTTTATTAAGATTTACTGGACATTCTGCCTTGCATTCTACAGAGAAAAGGACATAGCTTCATAAAAGTTAACAAGTCTTCTTAAGGTTGCTATTATCACCAAGGGAAGAAATGACAAAATATCATTTGCTTTCAAAGCACATCACTTTCAATATTTGGATGTGATTTTGTATTCAACCAAAGCAAAAATAAAAGATCGTTTGATGAAAAGGTTCAACAGAATTTAAATGCAAATTGTGTAAGAGAGAAAAACGTTTTCTGCCTTCCGTGTACAGTGATAGCAGCAGGCCAATACTGATGTGTTTAAATGTATTCAAAAGATATAATTTACATTTTTCTTCAAAGTTTTAGGATATATGCACACAGTTTTCAAAAGGGGCTTTTGAACTGAGATTTAAGTAGGACTCACAAAACCCACTCTTAAATGAGCACAGCTGAAGAACTAAAAAAATTTGTGCACAAATTTCCAACTGACTGTAAAGCTCTAAATGCCATTATATTCCAATGCCATTGCATGTAAAAAACACTCATGTAGGAAGCAGGTCACATCTTTTAAGATATAACAAAATTAAATGGAGCTCAAGTTTGCAACAGGTTTTATGCTTTTTAATGCACATATATGGTATGTGCAACAGCATTTCATATTTCTGCAGTGAGACACATTTCAGCACCATCAGGTCGTGGTTCAACAAAATCTACGATAACATACCTGAATTTTGGTATCTAGCAGAACCCACCAACGCAGGTCAATCCTCAGTCCCACCACACTCAGTAGGTCTCCACCACATATTTAGAATCAAGCTCAGGCTAAGGTGATGTATTCAGGATCAGAGCCACCCTTCCTCAACTTGTATGGCTGGGGTTGGAACCACCACCCTGCCTGACCCAGCTCTGCTGGCTGATGTTGGTCCTCAGTCAAAGGGCTGTAACTTCCTCTGGCGCATGGTGGAAGGCAGCCAGGAGCACAGGGCTGCCCATGCCTTCTACACAGGCTGGCTGAGCCATGGAGCAGCAAGGCAGGGGAGGTTGTCCTACTCCTGACGCAGCCCCTCCAGCTCAGAGCCAGCTGCAATTGGCTTTAAAGGGCTGCAGGAGTGCAGGGTTTTCCACAGATCAACAGGAAAAATGGAAACAAAGCATTTGGTTTCATCTGAGTCAGAACAAAATATGTGACAAAGAGCTTTTTCATCTTAAAGGTGTGTAAGTAATTCTTGGCTAATAATCTGCGTGTGAAGTAGAGTTCTTCCCATAGGAATGCCCCACAGGGGTAGTTTTAAGTCACAGAGAATCCAAGAGCTTACTAAAGTTTAAAAAAAAAACCCAAACAGCAAAACAGAGGCAAAGCTGTGTCATTGGGCTGAAATTCCTTTGACAGATGCAAAGGTCTCGATGACAGTTATTTTCCAGGTCTGCAGCTCAGCAATCCTGCCCCTGCATGGTTTCCCACATGAAGTGTTTGAAGAAGCGGTCGACGTGTGACTGATCTCCAAGGCCCACTGCCTGGTCTTCTTTAAGGATGGGGCAGGCACAGAAGGAAAAGGGATGCTGATAAAGGAATCTGAACCAAATGTTGTCACATTCTAGATGTGATTAGATGCCCTTGCTGTGACTTATTACACAACCTGAAAGTGGAAAACCTGGGGTGAAATGCAGCCACAAGAGGAGGAGATGCTTTTTCAGCAGAGAGCAAAAGCCAAGAGAGAAATTGTTGTAGATGCCTAAAACAGGTCAGATATCAGAGCTTCTTCTGTGTTGTAGGATAGATGTGATGCTGCAGTAAATTTCCCCCAATCAGACCTACTGTGATTTGCATTTATACCTTCATAAGCCACTGATTAAATAAAAATGGCTTGTCTTTAATAAAGAACAGGACAATGCTAAAGGTCATTTTTGATAAATCTGGGTTATTCAGGTCTTGCTTTTTCCTTGCACACTTGAATGAATTAAAGCTTGAAGGCCTAATGTATGCAACAGAATTAAGAGACTTAAAACTGAAATGCTCTCTAAACATCCAGAAAATGTTTGTATATTTGCTTCTAAGAAAATTTATTGATTCATATTTTTCATGTTCTTATTATTTGTCACAGCCTGTGAAATAACTAAATTATCCTCCATTTCCCCCAAGCGTTTTTATCAAATGTCAACACCTTGAGACAAGGATTTCCGGATTTAATGTTATCCCTATGCATTTTTAGGTACGCATTATTTTTAAATATGCGTTGTTTGTAAATATGTGTTATTATATGTGTTGATAAAACAAATTGTGGTGCAAGTACAAGGGAAAGTGCAGATTTTCCTAGTCTAAAGAAAAGACTGGTAATCTCCTTCCTAACCAGGTGACATGCTTCTGTCCAGCTTCAATACCTATCACATATAGCCTGGATTTGTTCCATTCTGGATGACACGGTGGCTACTAATTATTCCCAGTTTATTACTTAATTGTTGAAACCCTGGCTGCCCCTGAGGTTGAAGGGTAATCTGAAACACAGCCCAGAACAAGGGCCAGAAAGACCTTGCTGGGGACACCAGCTGAGCAGAGGCAGCAGCTCTGCTGTGACAAGTCTCAGCATCCTGTTGTCTTTTCCTGATGTGGCTGAATAGCCATTTTAAATGCTGGCTTTACCAGGCCTGCAATTGCCTAAGTAATGTGCCATGGAGATTATAATGAACAGAAAAAGAACCATAATCTGGGAAAGATTAAAGTATGGGCTCTCCCTTTTACCTCAGTTTTGTAGCTAAATAGGAACCATGATGAGTCTGAGGTTTTACCACAAATTATTGGCAAATTATTGGTTTGGGTGTTCCAAAAAATGCATGTCTGGAGGCAGCCAGGTGGTGAGCACTGCTTGGCAAGCAGCTGCAGGAGTGCTCTGTGCAGTTGAGATCAGCAGGAATTTGGGTCGGGAATGTGGCTGTGACAGAGAGGATCTATGGCTCAAAGTTTCCCATCCCTCTGCCACGTATCGTGACCCAGTGTGTCAAGCAAGAGGTTGTAGGAAGGAAAAGGGAAGCAAAGGGACAAAGAGAAAAAGAAATCCTTTCCCCCTTGGTTCTTATCTCCCCCAATGTTATAACAGCCTTTTGAGAAATATATCTTTTTTATCTCCTTCCTCAAGTCTGCAGGATTTTAAAGGCTATCCATGCACTACCTTCATACCTTCTTTTACTCTCCTATTTCCCTTCATCACAAGCACTTGCCCTCAAAACACTTTGGGCACATTTGTATTGCAGGCACTGGCAGAGGAGGACAGCTGCCTTCAGCATACCCTAATTTCACCCCCATTCTGCTCTTCACAGGTCTTCAACCCCTGCCTGACCCCACCTCTTTGCTGACAGCCTCGCAGGGGTTTGAGTGGCTCATCCCTGGCTTTGGGCCAAAATACACCAGGGACACAATGAAGGGTGCTGCCTCCTGTTTATTTTCTGTTCCACCAGGAAGCAGGAGGCTTTACAATGTAGTGTTGCAGCACAGATACTTAGTTTGCAAACTCCTGCCACATGTTCATAGAGTGTCTGCCAACCAGGAGGTCCAGCCCATAATAATAACCATACCAAAGCCTGTATGGGCTTTCTAAAATACGTCTGCATGCAGAATGAGAACACTGGACCTGCAGAAAATATTATATTGCTTCCAAAGATGAGTTGGGCAGCTTGCTTAGCTCTTGGTGTGATGAGCAGAGTGAAGTCCCTGTCCAGATGTCAGGAGGGCCTGGCTGAAGTCTGAGCTCAGCAAGAAGCTAAGAAGGACACAGCAACGTGAGAGCAGGGTGCTGAAAAAGCTCTGCTCATAAATGCACACCAGGTGGGGTTTACCCTCTTTCTCACAGCTGCCAGCTCATTTAGGTACATGGCGTCATCCTGCTTTATTAAATCAAGGCTTCGATCTTGCTTTTGCCAGGAAGAGTAGCTCAGCTCTGTTTTTTTCCTCAGACATGCTATCCAGTTGTCTTTCTGGTTACTCAACATAGTCTCATTTCCACAGTCACTCTGTTTAGCAAGGAAGTTTCAATCCCATTTTACATGTGTGAATGTGAGGCACAGAGTGTGCTGAGAGATAGCACCATGCAAGGAGCTTTCTTCTGTTTCACCAGCTCTCTTCAATCTGTTCATTTGCTCCTCCTAAAAGCAAGAGGGGATGCTAAAGGTCAGAGGCAGTGGGCACAGGAGGGAGCAAGTAAGAAGGAGAAAAAAGGAAGCTCTGGCATTGACTGAATGCTGATTGCTTGCCATGCTTTGCTGTACCTAAGCTTTTATTTAGAGGGAGTTACTGACGGTCCCAGTCCAAGCTGTCAGAAAGCAATGGAAAAGAGTGCATGATAATCTACAGGGGGAAAAAAACTCAGTCAGAAGGACAGTGGTGAAATCACCCCAAATGAACACATATGGTCCACTCCATATCCCCCACAATTCGTACCATAAACAGGTGCAAGAGACATTTTCCCACACACATCCCTTCAGCAGCGATGGTGGACAGGCCAGGAGGGACTCATTGCCTCTCTGTCTGTAGCAGCCTTCCTCTCCCTTTTTATGCAACTAGGTACACCTTGCTAAAGGGTTATAGCCTGCTCTGCCCTTCCAGCTGCTGATTCAAACCTCACTTTTGGGGTCACCTTATACTGTAGCCTGGTCTACCTGTGGAGAGTATTTTTACTGCCAAGCTTGCAAAAGGCATACACAGTGAGGGTGTCAGCAGCTCCTCTGATTGCTGCTGAAAGATGAGCTACATGGCCCCACAGTTGTCAAGGCTGGGGAGGAGCTGGAAGAGATGAAAGATGAAAAAGTGGGAGAGAAGGTTTGCTGTTTCTGAGGAAACTAGGGCTTCACTCAAATTCAGGTTTTTGCATCCCTGACCCCAAGGTGACCTGCTGACCTCTCCTCCCTGCCTGGCTCCAGCCCAGCTGTTTCTCCTGAAGGAAAGAGGCCAGACTCACCTCCTGCACTCTGCTTGACAGCATGTCCAGGCAGACTGCTTCCTGCCAGAGTAAACACAATTACAGAGCGTCAAGCACAGGGCTCGGGCCACCTAATATCAAAGAGGTCAACAGGATAGGTGCCACAGAAAGCTCCAAAGTGACAGTGCCATCATAACAAGTATATAACTGCACATGTGCTACTCTTTTGAGTTTGTTGATTGCATAGGTAAGAATTGTTGGATGTTGCTTGTTCTCCACGTAGATGTAAAATAAACTGTAAAATAAACGTCTGAAGCAACCCATAAGGTCATACGTCCAGCTTGCAAAAGATGTCCACTAATCATTTTCTAGTCAAAAGACCCTAATAAAAATACTGTGGCAGCATGAAGCATGAGGGCTAAACCATCATGGACTAGTAAAGAAGTAAGAGATGTATGGCTAGATCTTGACAGAAAAATTATGTAAGAGGAAGAAGCAATATTTAAAAAGCAGTCAACAAATAATCTAGTCCACAGCCACGACAAAGCAACTACAATTATGTGTGCTTGTAATAGGAAGGAGCAGTGATTCCATTACTAAATTCCTTCCTCAGGCAAGAGATCAAAGGAAATTACACCCATAAGAAGAATTTCTACAATGCCTTACTAATTAAACAGCAGTTGTTTCATGTAATATTGAAATCAAAAACCATGTAAACAAACCTTGAGACAGGTTTGAATATTTTTCATTCAGTCATGAGCCTGAACAAACTATCTTGCACTGTTTCTGAATTTTGGAAAAGCTTGAATCCAGAGATGGTTGGATTCAATTTTTGTGCTGTGGACTCATCTTCACTTAGTATTAGCAGAAGTCAAATCCTTAGCAAGGAATATACAGTAGCTTGAAAGAAAATGCAGAACACAACCAATGACTGATAAGAAAATGTAAAATGAATCTAACTTCAGTAATGTTTCAAAACTACAAATCAGCCTGATATATCACATACTTAGATGCAAGTAAGACATGCAGTAACTTTTAAGTAGTTAAGAAAAGGAATGAGCATAACAGTAACACAATAAGTAGCAGCACCTTCCAGTATGACTGAGAAGGTTCCCAGGCAAGTGGCAAGGCAGCAACAAAGACCAGCAGCATCCTTCTTTCACACTTCCCCTCTGAGTGAATTTACCTCCCAGAACGTTTACAAGTGCTGCACTGTAGGTGGTGCTGAGCTGGTCAGAAAGGCACAGAATAAAAGCTAGAGTTCACCACAGTTTGTTTATGCCAAAGTCTATGAACCCTGGCTCTGTAACAACTACAAATCTCTTCCAACACAAGTGTTTTAAAGGGGCTATCCCTGCAACCACATCTGGGCACCTAAATTAAAAAATTGATACCTAAACCAGGCAGCTGTGGATTGGTTGGCTCTTTTCCTTTCCATTACCATTTTCTCCTCATTGAGTTAAGACTTATCTGCAATGCTTCTGTCCATCAGAGTTCCTGCTAGGAATACTGTGATTGTTTCTCCCCTTCATGACAGAGTTCTATCTTTTTCAAACTAGCTCCTGCATGCCAGTTTTGTTCTGGCTATGCCTGCTGCAGTGAATTCAGTGAGACAAGGCAAAAGGCTTAAGCACCAGCCCATGACTGCCCCTGACATTTGGCTGTCAGCAGGCTCCTGGGAGCCGTGCCGACGGCCGCCTCTGAGCCTGCTCGCATTGCTTGTGCATGGCCAGCAAGTGCCAAGGGCCATTTTCTCACACTAGAGGTAGTCCTGTAACCTCCCATTCCTCCCAGTCACTGCCCCTTCCCCATATTCAAGAACCACTGCACCTCATTCATGATTACTTTCATGTTAACACAGGTCTGTACATATTCACACAGTGTAATGTCACAGTCCACTGCTATTCCTGTTTTCCCCTTTGAATCATAACCCTGGAGTCCTGCAGCTCCAGGCAGCCAAGTTTCTTTCAGAAAGAAGATTTACAAAATGAGAATTTCCTTCTCAAGAGCTCATCTGTTGAGTCCCCACCTGCACTCCTAATCCTACCAGTGACATCAGAGGGAATGGGCAGACATTTGAATTTTCAGTAAAAGGCAAAAGTGAGTGGTCTCATATTCCTTGTCTCCACCCACACCCATCTGTTTCCAAAAAAAAAAAGGAAAAAAAAAAGTTTTAAAAAGAAGAGAATAAGTAGAAACAATAGCAAAAAGACCTGCCCCCCCAAAATATGACAGAATCTAAAACCAAACACTTTTGAATTTCCCGTAACAACAAACTGGATTCACAGTTCAAGTACCCTTTGGATGTGGTAACCAGGAGCTGGAGCAAGCAGCCAAATGCTCAGCGCGGATGTGGCTTCTCGCCAAGGGCAGGGTAGGAGATTCACAAGAGTAACACTTTCTCTCTCTGAAGGCAAAACACCAGCAAAGAACATCTCCCTGCCTGGGAGCCAGGGTGGCCACAGAGCTGGCCCAGGTTCATAGGCAGCCTCAAAAATCCTCCCATCCTTTATGTTCCTAGAGAAAAGGATATTCCTTTCCCAGCTCACCTGTGCCAAGTGCTTCCCTCTCGGGGCAGCTCAGAGCTCTGTTGCCTACTACAGACATCTGCAGAGGCTCCTCTGCAAACAGCTACTTCCAAACAGCTTAACCCGCACAGATTTTTGCTTTGCTGGACCGGGACACAGCGCTTAACTGCACGTTTGAGAAGTCCTTGCACACACATACACACACACACACATTCACAAACGGCAGGGTTAACAGCTGTCGCCTGGGGACAAATATATTCAACACCGGCTTAAAGCATAACTCCACTGCAACCCCTCATTTGATGAAAAAACTTAACAGGAAGATGTCTCAGGAGAAGAAGCCACAGGGCTGTTATAGCTTTCACAGACCCGGAGTGCTTATCTCAAGCTGAGAGAGTGATTTCATGGCAATAATTTGTTTAAAGCGTTGCTGATTGCTTCCTATTTCTTCCCAGCAAATGACTTTTACACCTTTCTACTGTTGCTTTTATATGAGCTGCTATGGCAATTACTCTGCAGGAGGCTGTGTAAACATCACACAGACCCTTTTATCTCCCTACCAAAGGCCATAGAAGACACTCCTGAGACCAGCTAAAAAGTATTTTCATACCTTTTCTCCTTCCTTGAAAATAAAATGTTATTAAGTTGCTAACAGAGTTTTCTCTTCTTCTTACAGAATGCATTCAAATGTTCTTCCAACAGAGACTGCCTGATGCAGTCCTTTTGAAGGGAACTTAAATAAAGTAAAAAATAAAATTACCAAGAGTTCATGGGGGCAAGGAACTGCCCCTTCTCTGCTAAAAGAAGAATAGCTCTGATAAAATTATTTCAAATTGAATTGACTCTTTCAGAAGAACTGTGGGCATACAGGAAATGATTAGGGCTAATCTGAGGAATCTCACTCTGGTACCTCTGGTGCATCCTCTTATTCTCCAGTGCCAGTGCTAGGTGTTAGCGGTTTCTCTCATCCCTGCAAGGAACAGGTTCATGCAATGACTTTTGGAGTCTGGCCAAGGCACTTTTCACGTTGACTGGAGCTCCAGCCCAAGGATTTGGTTTGGCCCATGAAAGTTTTCTTCTCAATCTCAACTTCAAAGTTTCTGCATTCTCTGGTCAACACCTCTCAGAGATATGCACCCCATCAGATCACCCATGTAGCCCAAGATCTGTCCCCGTCTCTGCCAGATTAACCAGAACACACTACAGAGTCTGTGCCAGTTTTAGGCCTTTTTCTGCCAGTTTTGTTCTGACTTTAAGACGACTTAAAACAGCTGAACCAGCACAAATTAGAGCAGCACAGGAAGATAATACAAGATCTGGCATAAATCCTCTTGGTGCAAAGTTGGGTTGTCAGTGGGTTTTGGTACACTTATGCTGATGATGTGAATTTCTTCTTAATCAGTGTTTTGGGTCATGTGACCATAGTGGAGGGGTTTTCTCTTGTCAAGAAAATCCTTATATTATCCATGAAGAGTGAGAAAGAGACTCTGATGGTAATTGGTAGAAAGAGAATGACAGAGCATTAAACCTTTCAGGATGATTAACTCAATAATTCACTATTTTAGCTAGGATTGTGATGCAAGTTCCATTTTAATGCTTGATTTTCAGTTGTGTGTGGGATTTTATAGTTTCACTGCAACTTATATAAAAAGAATTTTTGAAGTTCTACATGCTTAACAACCTATTACCTTCCTTTCTGTGATTTAATGTAACATAGTCTAATATGACCTTTCTTTTTCTGATATTCTATGTGAATGAGATGTTTCAAATGTCTTATGGATGAAGTCCCAAAATACAAAAGGAAAACTTTCAACACTTTTACTTGTAGGCAAAATGGGGAAATCTCTGTGGTGTTACAGATCCTTAATCACAGTTTTCAACTTTGTATACAGTTTGTGTTATTATTACGTTACAATCTCTGAACTCATATTTACTTTGAGACAAGGTAAATTTGAAAGCAAACACATCAGTTTACTTCCAAAAGCTGCCACTGCCATTGTCTCAGGGATGAATAGCACATGTACAGTGTTGTGAGGAGGGAGCTCTTAGATTCATCCAGTTGTGTTCTTTACCTTTTCTGAATTACAGGTCATATTGGTCTTCCAGAGCAGTCACTGCCCTGCTAGTCCTTCTGTTGTTCATCCACCCCTATTGATACACCACGAATAATACACAGTGGCAGCTTCTTGCATTAGCTTCCCACAGAAAGTTTGGGGTGGAGTTTTTTCTATGTTTAAAATGAGTGTAGAGATGGTCTCCGTCATCAATATTATCAGAGAACAGAACTCCAGTAGACCAAACTCACATTCAAGAAAGGGAATAAAGGGTATTATGCACATCCTTACTTACACAGAGTTCTCCCCTCATCTCTTTTTGCACTTCTGGGCAGCAGAATAACTCCTCAGCTTTAAAAAGAAAGCAGGTATTCATCAATAGGCTCTCCAACATCTGTTGAAAGACACGCTGTGTGCAGCATGATGTCAAACAGGAGAGCGTGAGCTCGTTAGGATGTTATGAAAGGAGCTTCTTTGTTCCTTAGACTGAAAGCCCATTGCTGTCTCCAGGTGGTTAAAACATTAAAATAAGACCGACTATACAACTCTGCCTATTTCACACAAGCAGGAATTGGTCTGGTACAAGAACTGTCTGTCAAATGAAATGAGATAAGCAGGACTAACACAGTATTATGCTCTTGGCATAACAGTAACTCCTGTTACATTATCTAGATGGCTCCATAAATTGCTCCTAAGTACTCCAAGTGTTTTTACATGCATTTTCTTTACAAACAGGCTTGGTAACATGGTTCTTCCTGACCTTTGCACACCCCTGTACACTCTCCTTCAGCCCTCAGAAAGGGGAACTGTAACTGTGTGAAACAAAAGCTGAAATGTTTATTCACAGCAGGACTAATTGAAGTAAAAGTCTTCTAAGATCTATTTGCTGTATATGCCCACAGGCATATAAAAATTCAATTCAATGCAATATGCCCCCTATTAAGTAAACATTCATTTGCCCAACATGGAAAATCCTGGTTCAAATCTCAAGATGTCTGCAAGAATACCACTTAGACCAAACAAAAAGGAAACTGCTGTACAGTATCTGGTGATCATTTACAAGCCAACACAGAGCAACTAATTCATCACCATTCCCTAATTTTATCACATTCAGTCCTAAAGCCTCCCTTGGTGTGAATAGTGGCACTATTTCACCACAAAAACTTGTTTCAGATTTAAAAAGGTACAGTGTCTGTGTCTAGTCAAAGTTGCTTCCCAAATACATTCCCCTTCAAGCCATTTTATACAAATGAGACTTTTCTAACCTGTTTAAGTGGAAGAGGAGGAGGAGTACTCAGAAAAACTCCCATTTTCTCAGCTACCTTTAGCAGTTACCTACAATCTGGTGTGGTTATAGAGCCCTGGGAGAGGTGCAGGGCCCTCAGGCTGCCTTACTGACCCTGGGTGTAGGGGACATGAGGGAGAAGAAGATCCCTGTGAGGGATTACCCCTGGCCCCAGTCACAGACACAGAGAGATGTTGGAGCCCCCAGGACACTGAAGAGTGGGAAGCAGGTGGGACCTGTGTTCTCTGGACCAGGAGTGTGAGCAGCCCAGGTGCCACTGAACATCAGTGCCCATGCAGGAGGTCCCAGGGGCAGCCTCTGGACAGCACGGGCAGGGACAAGAGCAAATGGCCTCAAGTTGCTCCAGGGGAAGTTTAGATGGAATATCAGGAAAAATTTCTTCACCAAAAAGTTTGCCAAGCTCTGGAACAGGCTTCCCAGGAAGGTGGCTGAGTCATTAACTTCAAGGGCTGGAAGAAATCCCTCGTCCTTTTTGTTCACTGGTGTAGGTGTAACCCTGGGTTTCCATGGTGACATTTCTTGAAGAACTTCACAGTCTACCCAAAGCGAATGAAATAAAAGATACCAAATTGTATTTTACTCTAATACATGAATGTACAGCTGACTATAAAATAAATACCCAGATGTCAATTTTCCAGCCTTCTTTAATCATATCTGAGTAATCACAAATTACAAGAAAAAGAGGAAATAAAAGAGCACACATGAGAGAATTCAGATTTGTCTAACCTTTCTGTCTAAGCTATTTCTATCACTTCTGTGAGATGTTTAAGATTCTGTTGCTTACTTGTCCCTCTCTAACTGTCCTTTCAGAAGCCCTGGGAATTGTGGGATGAAAATCTCTAACAGGTTATTGTCCCCAGGATCTCCCCACCTCTGCACTCAGTCTGACTGAGCTGCCTTCTGCCTCACAGCCTAAACCAGTTCAGGTTAACAGGGTTGGCTGAGAGCAGCTGAAGAGGGGATTCTTCAACTGTCCTCACATCCCTGAAAGAAGTGAAGTCACTTGTTGCTTCTAACCCAAGGGCGGCCACAGGGAATGTTCATGGGACTTGGGCTTCTAAATCATTACTGTGAAAGCTTGACCCCCAACTCTGGAGCATGATGTGTAGCCACTAACTGCAATGTGAGGAGACTTGGATCTCTCTATTCTTAGTGGTTTGACTGTGGTTCCTTGCTAAAACAAACATTTTAACAAGTTTGTCTCTGGAAGCCTTTGAATTTATTATCCTTGCAATGTTTGTTCTTAGAATGGCCTGTTGCAGGAAACACTTAATATTTTGCATTCTTTCTGTATCTGGTAACACACAAACTTCAGGCCTGTAATCCTAGTCATTAGAGTAATTGTAAATCATTACATCTTCTTTCACACTTCCATTTCTCTACTACTGCTCAGATAGCAATTGTCATAGCCCACAATTTGCGAGATAGATGGTGAAGTGCAGAGCCAGCAACATTGCTCCTCGTGCATCCTTCTAGTCGGTGCTCCTCTTCCATTTGGAAAGAAGAAACTGGTTTTTTTGTACAGGTTATTTTGTTAGCTCTGCTCAAATGATGCAGTGATTGCCCACAGTCTGTGAACACTTTCCTCTGAGGCCCCATGGACCATGTGGTCTCCAAATAAGTCATTCTAGGAGATATTTGCCTTATTTTCTACTTCTGCAGAAAACTACAAACCTGAGAACAGAAGAGGCAATAATAAACTATGTTTTTGTTTCCTGCTCGCAAGAAAAGTAGTAATGAATTCACCAGTGTAGCAAATTCTCCAACCTAAAAGCAACTGCTTTAACATTTTATATCACTTTCTATTAAGGTACTTTTCAATTTACTAGCTTCAATGCAAGCCTTTGTTTTCAGTTTAATAAGAGAAATTTGCCACGTAAATTTATTGCATATTGTGTGTGAATTTTTATAGGATAAGAATTTTTATTGTCACAGGATCATAGAATCATTTAAGCTGGAAAAGACCTATAAGATCATGAACCCAGCACTGCCAGGTCCACTCTGAACCTAAATGCCTCATTACACATCTTTTAAATATCTCCAGGATTGGCAACTCAAAATCTTCCCTGAGCAATCTGTCCCAATGCCTGAACGCACTTTCCATGAAAAAATATTTCCTAATATTCAATCCAAACTTCCATGGCACAACTTGAGGTTGTTTCCTTTTGACCTGTTGATTGTCACTTGGGGAAAGAGAACAACACAATACCACCCTTAGTGTAGCTATCTTCGTCCAGAGCAGTTCTTGAGACTGCATATTTCTAGTCCTTGTAGGCAAACCTATTAATTCTCTGTCATATTTAGCCACCTGATTACTCACCACATAAATGTACAGCACGGCTGTCAAAATAGGAGCATTTTCTGTATTTCTATATTTACTTACATTCTCTTGCCCCAGTTTTCTCAGGAATGCAATATCATGCTATAAATCTTTATCTATTGAGTATTTCATCACATGCTTTTAAACTGGATCACAGGCAAATGAAAAGAATGTGTTGCACAGAATGGCCAAGTTAGTGGCATTTCTTCAAGGAATGATGCTTCATTTTAGTTTAGGAAAAGAAAATACAGGAAATTATTCAATCTGCTTATCAAAGAATATGATAACACAGTTCTTACCTTTATGTTAATTAAGAAACTCCCTAATTTTATATTCAATGCTGTTAATCTTTGCAGATTGGGAGTGGATATCAGCTGAGAAAAATGTTTTCTTTTAAAGGCACAAGCTCTAGAGGACTCAGATAATTTGGCAGTATGTCTGGCAGCAGACAACATAACACCTATTGTTCTTAAATGTCTTTGAAATATGAATGAAATCCAGCGGAGAGTTAGCAACTTGACTGACTTCACTCATCATGAGTGGTATCATATAACCAAGCAACAGTCAAAGTCTGAATCCTGCTCCTGGAAGGAAATGCCAGTTACCTTGAGGCAATTCCATTCCTAGCAAAATACAAAGCTCCCCCAGTTGCAGTGATGCAAGGTCACAGTGAGTGACACTGTGGAGAGGAGACAAAGACACCAGATCTTAACTGAAAGAAATGAGGCGGTAATAAAGAAACAAAGACCAAGTGAGGGTTTCTCTGTCATGAGGGGAAAATACACAGGTGCCTTAGCTGCTGTTCTCCACAGAAAAGAAGAGGTGGGGCTGAGTTGGGAGGGTGGGAAATCGCACGTTTGCAATAAATGGATTTTTGCCTAGAGTGTAAACAACACTCTAGGCCAACACCTAACCAACACAGTAATACTTATCCTATTGTTCTATCAGATCAGATTGACTCTTGGCTGCTTTAAATGACATCAGAAGCTGGAGTCTGTAGGCTTAGGGAAGCAATAAGTTTCTGCAAAGCATCCTGTGTCCATGTTTGTTCTTCACCTCTTCAGGAATGCAGCTCAGTCTATAGGAGCTTTTTTGTCTGTTTCGACGTGTTCTGACATATTCTGACTGCTAGTCCTCTGGCATATTCAAGCAAGAGATCACAGTTATCACAGCACCATGTGTCATTTTGGAATGGAATCCATGTTCACAGGCCTTGACAATTATATTATTAGCCCTCATCTGTTCATAGTTCCATTTGCAAAACATTTTTCAAATGCAGAGACATATTACATGACTCATTCCACATGATACAGCAACTTTAGCATCCTACAGTAAAAGCTCCACAGAGATGGTCCATGACATATTGCCCAGAACATTAACTAAATATTTATAATTTTTATTTTATCACTACATTGTTTTCCTTTTCATCTTTCCCTTTCTGTGTCTTATATTTTCGGTAACCTAAGCCAGTAACAAAATGCTGAACCTTACATGCAGAGAGCCTTCAGCATCCTGTCCCTAAATTTGGACAGGAGCAGAACTGATTTGCAATACAGTTCCTGCCTTCGTGTTGTGCAGCTGGGGAAAAACAGGGAAGTTATTCTCTAGTGAGATAACTCTGAGCCTTCTTTGCTGGAGTTTACCAGAGACATCAGTTCTTAGAGTGTAAGAGCCAGTCTCTCACAGAAATAGATGCTTTCCAAATTATTTATATGCTAGTATGGCATTTTCAAATGGGCTAATAACAAGTTACTTCTGGCAGGATCTTCACCATAAGCTTTCTCTATGTTTCTGATTGCACAGCTCTGTTAATCAATTTTATGCCACTAAGGTTCCTGATCTACTACCCAAATGTGCCCTCAAGAGTTTCTATGATCTGCTGTAAGCCTGATAGTATATTTTTAAAATTAGCTTGCCTTAGAGGGAAAAAGATTAAGGCCCTCTAGGCCCTTGACTACCTACTTTTAGGTCTTTGCCAGAAGATGTATCTCTTTTATCTCTCTTGCAGAGAAAATTTCTCTCATTTTGTGACACTGAAGGTAATACTTCAAAGCCACTCACTATAAATTGAAGGACAGAAACTTGAATATTATTAGGTGATGGAAGCCATGTTATTGGCTCCAGGGGGGAGAACAAATTCTGATATGATCATGGTGCAGCTTTTCTTTATGCTGAATCTGGGTCCGCCTCAGAGAATGTTATTTAGTTACTTCCACTGTTATTACTTCTGGCATAATGTGCAACAGGTTTCATATCACAGAATGCTTAATGCTTTATCTCTGCCTTGAATTTTCAGTTTGCATGGATCATCAAAATACAAATGGTCAATAAGTTAGAGAGATATTTTCTATGGTCAATAAGTTAGAGAGAGCTCACCGTGTACTGTGGTGCTCTCTGGAACTGATTTTCTCCTGCAGGATACCCCCACTATTTTAAAGAAACATTTCACTGAAGTTACATTAGCATAAACAGATGCAAAAGAGAAGTGAGCATTTAACTGTATTGTGCATAAAGGTTCTCATTGTCTGTTTCTCTTGCAGCTTAGTACCTAGGTTCTCTGCAGAACAGCAAGTATTTTTAATACAATTTATTGTACTGCTCTATTTTTTTTCATAGAGTTCTGCTAAAATTCTCTGCTGCAGTCCTATTAATGTAAATCTGCATACAGGCACTTCACAGAAAACAATGTGCTGCACACAAATCAAATCAAAACAAAAGCACAGACCAAGGACTGTTTTGTCTGTCCCCATGACTTGTAAAACAGAAGAATTTATCTCAAATATTAACTCGAAACTACATCTATAGTCTTAATTAAGCAACTATGCCAGGCTGTTTACAGATTTACCAACTGTGGAAGCTGCAAACATATATTGTGGGAATAAATAAAATACATTTTAAATCATATTTACAACGACCACAGAGTAAGAAAACAACATCGTTTTTGAAGATTGATACATAGTTCTATACTATTCATTTTAGATTTCTATATATTTCTGGTTTAAATTTTTTAAGATGGGAATTAACCATTTGTGATTGACATCAGAATTTCATCTCTTCCACCAGGATGCCCCTGACTTCCAGGAAATCTATTGGAAAGCTGATCCATCATGATTTAAATAACTCAAGTGACAAACCAGGAGTCTACCCTGTAATAGACAGACCATGAGGTGCATTCATTACATGCCCCCAGATTGTCAAGTAGTGAGATAGTACCCTGCAATTATTAGTAGGAGTATTATCAGTATGGCTTTGCTAACATCTTGGAACCCTGAGAAACTGAGGCCAAAATTCTGTCTATGATACAGGTCTGGCATCCCCTTCTTTCTGTAGTTGTTCTGTAGTTCTGTAGTCTTTCTTCATATTCTGTCATGAAGGAATGTTCAGCTTGCAAGAATTAATATCATTAAATGTTAACCCTAAGCACTTAATGAAGCTTTCCAAAAAACAGATTATATATTCCACACTCCATATTATATTCTTTTGAAATATCTATTATTATGAAGGAATTCCAGATTTTTTTATTCCAAAATGTATTTATTATTTGCCAGGAAAACACAGAATTTATTGCATAAATTTTGCTACACAAAACACTGGTAAGATATTAGAAAATCTTTTGGAATTTTTTTTCTCAAAACTGCCCTGTGCCAGACTGGATGAGACAGATGAAGGGAGTAAGCCTTGTTCTGCTACCGGTATGCCACAGTGACCCAAAAGTACTGCAAAAGTGACCTTAAGTCCTCACTTCTGGGTTTTCCACAGGAGTAGCTGGGAGGGACTTCAGGAGGAGACTGCAGCCAAAATAGTTTTATTCAGGGCTATTGTAGACCAGAAAAAAAGGTAAGTTTATAAATTAAACCAGAACACTTTACCTATTGATCTCTTTACATTTAAACTGTTTCTGTTCACATTTAAACCGTTTCTGTTCATGAGTAGCTGTCAAGAGAAGTTATGTCCTTCTACTTCTGATGTTTAGATTGTATTTTCACTACAAATTTGACTCTAATGCTTATGTTTAGAACCAAGAGCTAAACAAAAATCAATATTTTCAAGAACATATGAAATTAGAAGAAGCAAGAAAATGCTCCCAGGTTTAAAAGTTATTATTTATTCTAAGATAATATCTTGTTACTTTCACAGGTTTGCCTTATATATATATATACAAAATAACTATTGCTTTTCAATATTTTTCAAATCCTATACTTCTTTGTTGGCACACTGCTTTTTATCCAGAATTAGGTGAAGGTTTCTGGCATGCAGTTGCAAGGTACGTAGAATTGTAGTAGAATTGCAGTTTTGTCCATTGAGAGCACAGACTGACTGAGATCAGTGAGGAAAGTACAGCACAGCTCCACAGAAAAGTCTTTTCAATGAAAGTCTAGATACCAGGTTTTAGACTCGGGAAAGGATTCCAAGGGCTTTTTGAATGGTAGGCTGGAACAGCATTAGAAAGCCGGCCTGAGCTTTTGATATTCACCACTGATATATGAGTGTTTGGGAGAAGTATTCATTAGCAGACATTTAATAGTCAGGACTGAGTCATTCCCTGCCTTACATGAGCCTAACAAATATGTAGATGAATAGGAGTTGTCTACCTTGTGCTTCTCAGAGAATTGAAACCACAGCCTATGTCTTCTCATTAATATCTGTATTCTGCATCCTTACAAAATAAAGAAAAGCTCATAAGCAAATGCCCAGCCCATTTCCAAGCTCTTTTAGCAGTCTCTTCCCAAACACATTTCTCTGCCCTCTTCTGCCCAGTGTTGCTAGAATGTGACCAGGAACTTCCCCTAGAGAGAAACACAAAGCTCTATACCCTGCTTTTTAAGCTATTCATGCTTACTCAAACCTGCCTCAAATGTCAACAGCATTTACAGAGCCATCTAGAAAACAGCTGAGGCTGGGGCCAGCACCATGTCATGCATGTGTCCCTCACTCTGCAGGATGAGGCTGAATCCTTTGCCAGCCAGCACTGGCTCAAGAGCACTTTGATTTTCCTTTACCAATTCCCTGTGTCCAGCTCACCTACTGAGTTCTCCTACTCACTGTGAAGTAGAAAGGAAGGAGAAAAACTGTTTGCTCTTTTTCTCTCTTCATTACAGTTAACTGCTGTTTCTGTGTCATCTGTAGTGCTTCAATGATCTACCACGTTTTGAGGTGTAGAGGTTGCAGCAGCACAGTATTTTAAAGACATGATGAGCAAAGGTCCTTCTCATTGTTGTCCCTGTGCCTACCAAGGCAGGAGATAGAGCAGTCTTTTTCTTTCCTTCCCAAAAGCTGTGTACTGGGAGAAATAGGAGAGGGAGGGAAGTTGAAATGGAAAGGCGGGAGGAGAAGAGACATAAATGTCAAGAGAGAAAATATGGAAGGGAGAAAAGAGCCTTGCATAACCTTAGGACTTGGTGCAGCCAAGTCCCACTTTTTCAGTTGCAAGTTTCGACAGTTTGCTAGACCATTCAGAAAATACTCCCACAAGAAAGGGATTTTTAACTCCTAAAAAAACCTCTTCTTTTTACTGTTGTTATATCCTGATAATTTCCAGGATTTCTGACAACACAACAGTTTCCAGGGAGACATAGAAATCCATATAACAAATTATTAAAACAAGAAGCACACATAAGAAATTAGTAAAACACTTGCTGTTTTGCCTCTAGTTTCCTTTGATAAAGGAGGCCATTAGCATCTTTCTGCTAAACAGCTTCCACCCAGTTCCTGTGTATGAGAGCACACACCAGCAGCATGTCCATGTGAGACTGATGTACTCCTCAAAACTCCCAAAGCAGGCACAGTGCACCGTTGCCTGGTACTGCAGGCCTCCAAGACTGCAGAGTGAAAGCTAATTTTACATAGTCAACAGTAAACACACAATACAATACTGTCTATTATATCCATTAAATGGAAAAGTCCTGATCCTTTTTTATAAAGAGAAGTCTACTCATTTCCCATGCATAAAACATTATATAAAGAAAGACATGAGTAATGGATTAAAAATCCATGGAACTTTCTTCTTCAATGGTCATGATTTGAGGACCTGTAGCCCACAGAAACCAACTAACATGCAGAAAAAATGCTTATACCTCAATAACTGTATGGCACAGCCTCTCAAAATCAACCTCTGTCCTTCCTCTGCAACATCTATTTTTTTGTGTAGAAATAAAAGCAAAGCTGTGGTGGATTGTGTTTCCTATTCCGCCACCCTCCCCACCTTTCTCATTTTCAATTATGGGTTAAACCATTGAAGAAGAAAGTTTCATATCTCTTGATCCAGAGCTTTAAGTTCAAAGAGAGTGAAATGGAAGGGAAGTGAAGAAGTGAGTGGGAAGGCCCAACGAGCACAGATCATATTCTGTAGTCTGTGAGTTTGAATTAAAAAGCAAAGCTGGAGCCCAAGCACACTATGGCATGCTCTCCCTGTTTGCTCTAGAATATCCCCAATTTACTGACAGCACAAAGCAGTACCGTATTGTTTATAATGTCATTTCTCAAGAATGCAATGTCCCAGCCTCTCCCACTCTCAGCTTTAAACTTGTTTGATGAACACAGTTTTCCAGTAAAGACAACATGATATTTGGCCAGAGTGGTGGAATAAGAAACATGATTCTTTTCATGTTGGACACTTGCATAATATTTCTCAACATCCAAAGCTGGGTTTATGCAGGATTACAGCAATCCTTTTATTATTTATGAAAGATGACAGCATGCCGTGTGATAATGTTTAGGTTAGTCATCATGCAATTTACAATAGCTTATGTGGAGGGAAATACGAAATTTTATTTAGTAAAATGAAGTCTTTAATTAATTTCATCTGTCCAACATTTGATCTTTTTTTTTATTAAAGCAGTAAATATCTTCCAAAAGATTCACAGAGCAGAGACTTGTCTTGCAGCAACAGCTAAGAAAAGTGCTTATTAATGTCCCAAGCCTGCCAAGTATGACACAGCCAGGTTTGTCACACTGTGGATCTCAGATCTGCGTGAGAAAAACAGATTGCACACAATCCTTTGCAGCTACTCTAGGCCTGCGAAGGCTTGCGTGTCCTATGCTGGAGAACAACATTCCTTGGAGGAAGAGGAAAGGAGACAACCCTCAGCCCATCACCACCACCTCCTCACGTATGTATTGCTACTACCTCCACCAGAGCAGGAGTGATATAGACATCCTTCCAGGAAGAGGTGAGGAAAAAGCAGGGAAAACCACACGTGAGACCCATTGAGATTAACTTTTCCAAAAATGTCCATCCAACCCTCTGGGTGCTATCAGTAATGTTAATCGTAGATGATCTCCTAAAGGCAGCGATATGAGGCATGGATGGGCTTTACTGCAGTACAGCCATAAATAATTAAATACAATGTAATAAATGAACCTGTCAAAACTAGCTGGCACAAAGTTAGACTGACTAATCGGATCTGACTGCCAAAATCAGCACACAAGAAAATCTCCATCTGTGAGCTGAACACCCAAGGTGCTCAGGTGGTTTGTTGTGCAGCTACCCAGAGCAAAGATGATGTTATGAGGTGCCCTGTGGTGGGATGTGAGTGTCCCATAGGACACAGGAGTGTGAAGGACAGCTTTTCAGTGATACTGTGTCATATATACAGCCTAGCACTGGATTTTTATTTTTTTCCTTTTCTAAATAGGATAAAACACTTTAGGGAAAGCTGACCCTCCAGTAAAAGTTTTTTCTTGCATGTACGCACAATGCTTTTTACCTACATGAACTGTATTAATAAAATCTCTCTGGTTGTGTGAAGATTTACTGAGAGCCAAGAAGTTAAAACTACACCCTTAACTCCGAGGCTTTAGCATTTTTAAAATGTGACTTTCCTCCTCTTTCCATTGTGCTAAAAAAAAAAAAGATTAGTTAAAAGGAAATTAATCTGCAGCTGACCAAAACACACTTCAAAATACATGCATCATAAAAACCTGGCATTTTTGGAAGATGACTGTTGGCCACACACTGGTGATGTTATTGGAGTTTTTTCCTCTAAGGTCAGACATTTAATCTAAGTACTATTAACACTTAAATAATTTGCCAATTTTTTTCCCTTACTAAGCTTCTTTTTAAAATGGTTATTGGTTTGTTTCATTTGAAACTGTGTTTCAAGTGTGAAGTTTAATGAATTTTCAATAACAATATCCCTTTAAAAAGTCAAATACATTTTTTGGGAAATGAAAAATATTTTAGAACAGAAACCTTGCAATTTCAAGTCAACCTCAACACTTTCTATGCTGCACTCTCTTATTTATGGCTGTCCATTTCATTGAAGCTAAAAAATGAGACAGTAAGATATTTTTCTGCACACATATATACATGTAAAAACATATGCAAATATGCACACACATACACTATTTGCCCAAGGCCAATCTGGATAAACAAAAAGTCAGAAATTACTGAAAATGGTGATCTCTGGTGGAATAACTGCCTAGCTACAATAGGCATCAGTGTTACGAAATGTTTGCTTTCTCCATCTAATTGCAATTAACAGTCTAGTGGGGCCTAGAGATGTTGCTGTAATTTTAACTTATTAAACTGAGACAATGATTTCTTGATAGTCTCTTCCTTCTGTTGGGGGAAACGTACTCACCTTTTTAGTATTTATTTATTTGCAGTTGGGTGTATTTTTGAGAGGATCCTCCACCCCGCAACAAAACCAGAGCTAAAGCTGATGAAAAGCATTTCAGTGTTTGAAATTTTTCGTTGATACACAACCTTGTCTACATTTCTCCCTTTTACATTAGGGCAATAAAGAGAAAGGGGATATTACCCTTGCACGTACTGATACAACATAAATATTTTGAAGTTACTCGCATAGATAAGGAAAAATGTTCTTCTTTCTGCCTCCCTTTTTGCATCACGTTTTGCCATCAGCTGCTTCATTTAGCTATTGTCGGGCATGATGTATAAAAAAATGCGTGTGCTCTGAGCAGAGCTGATGCTTGAGTGACGTGAGAGCAAAAGACTGACAGATGGGATGTGGGTACAGCTCAGGAAGCTGTGGAACTCTCTGTCACCCGACAGAATCTTCACCCACTTCAAGGCTCCTCGCACTTGCCGTCTAATCTTGGTGGCAGGACCTGCAGCACCAGGAAGGCCTTCACATCTGACTTTAGGCAGGTCGTGAGACAGGTGCCAGCACCACAATTCCTGCTTTTGTCCCGCTCCCGCCGGCGGTGGGTGCCTGCCGGGCTGCGGTGCGTGCGGCAGGGCAGGGCATCTCTGCACAGCAGCCACGTCCTGGCGCTCAAAAGAGCACCGATAAATCTGCTGCTCCCTCACACAGCACCGATAAATCTGCTGCTGCCTCACACAGCACCGCGGCTGGCACCCACCGCCTCCCTGCCCGCTCTGCGCGCTCCTAATCAGTCTTCCTGCAGGAGCGACGGCGGCACATTTTTCTGCTGGGTACCTGCCTCAATGGAGGCCTTTCCCTTGGAATTGCAGCCCGCAGCCAGCTGGCCAGGCTGGCAAAGGAGCTGCCGGGGCTCTGTGGGGAAGTCTGGGAGGAAGGCAGCCCCGTGCGGAGAATGGCAGGAAAGCCGCTCCGCTTCCCGGTGGCTCTGTGTGCTGGGAGGCAGCGCGGCGCCGGGAGCCCGCCCGCCCTTCAGGCGCGTCCCGGGATTTCCGAGTCGCGGCCACGGCTCTTGCTAACAGCCAAATATTTCACTCCAGAGACATACTACACTTCCTGATATAGGATGCACTTGCGTGTCTCCTGGTGACCTTAAACACTAATAAAGGAGTCATAATACGACCTAGACGGGCCTTGAGAGCCAGCCGGGTGACTGAAAGGGAGGTTCAAGGGGTGGGAGCGCTTGTCTGCTCTTTGTTCGGCAGCTTTCGTGTCGTGTTCCTTCCCTTTTGATTATGCGGAGGAAGGGATTTTAAAATACATTTGTGGTGCCCTTTTGCCAACAGCAGAAATTAATCCAGTGTGCTGGGAGAGAAAAAGCTCCTTGTGCTGATGGCTGGGGCTGAAGGAACCCTCCTGGCCCTCGCTCCCAACAGCTGCGGCCTAAGAAGGAGAAGGGTGACACAGTGCGAACACTGATCCTCCTACGGATCCTACTCACTTACTTCTACTGCCTGGAAAGGCAACAAGCTGTTGTGCCTATGAATCATGGACATTTTAAGGCTGCTTTGCAGTTGTAAGCTCAGAGAGGCTCAGCTCCTACTCAAATCACGGGCTGAAGGAATGGTGAGGTTCTCGATGCCAGAATTTCTTCTGCTGACCATAGATTTACCTGCACTCAAAAGAGTGGAGGGCTTAGCCCCTTCAGTGTAAGGAAATACAGAGGCTATTATGTGCTGCCTTGTGCCACATGTGGAGCTTTGTACTGCCTTGGCCCTACGGCTAAGCAAAAATAAGCAGAAAGAGGTTAATTTTGGATCATGCTGGCAATCCAGCTATCAACCATAAAATGTGCTCAGACTTCCTAAGTAATGAGTGAATGATGACTTTGTTGCCAGCAAAATGATATGGTGTCAGAGTGTTAGAGATCAAATGCAAACAGAGGAGAAACAAGAGACCACCAGGATAAGAGGCAGACTTTCTCATCAGCAGAGAAAACTATTTTACTCTTTTAGTAGTTCTAAAAATACTCTATTTGAACATGAACCTATGTTATTTAGATCTGTTTATTTGTAAAAGGAAGGATAACAGTCTTCAACTCTATATTACATAAGATCAGCTGACATTTGCTATGATATCATAGACCAACAAAATGAAATAACTCGCAGAGAAAATATTGACTTTCTTTGTCTGAAATTAAGCCAGCAGACAGAAGAGAGATGAATATAAAATAAGAAAAAATATTAGAGCAGTCATATCCAAACTAAATTTAGGTACAAGTGATGCATGTCCTAATTTAGGAAAGCACAAGAAAAAAAATCTTAAGCATTATTATCTCTAATATAAAAGCTTTAAATTGCAGAAAACTATCTTCAACTGAGAAATAATGCGTTGAGACAATTCTCACAAGTAATGAAAAGTAAGTGCACCATGATATCATCCTCCAACACTTTCACAGGATTTGCACTAATTTTGACAGGAGCTAGGCACACGTTTCAGAAGGAGGCCTTCAACTGCATGGAGAAACAGGAGGCAGAACCTGTACACATGGCAATTCTTAATGCTCGTTTTCACTACACAGCCCAGCAACTCAAAACGCTTTAAGTCTGCTCTCAGCTAAGACACTAATCAAATAACCTCACATCTGACATGCCCTAAGAGTATCAGTCTGCCTTCAAGACTCTTTCCCAGGATCTGACTGACAAGGACAATTAATCAGGGCTGGGTCCACTGTAGCCAACAATGTGACGTCAGTGCAAAGTTGGTGAGAAGTCCACAGCAGAGCTCTTTTTTTGCACCTACTTTGTTCTTAACATAGTTCTGTTGCTCACTTACACCTCATTTTTTAAAAATAAATACACATTTTTGAAGCTTCTGGTAGAATCCATTTCTCAACTTGACTCAATTCAGTAAACTTTGACAGCAATTTCTACAAAATCCTATTCACTCACATTCTACTTCTTGCAAAGAGGAAAGAAGCAATCATGACTGACCGAATATTTCTGTCACAGTGACTTTTCTAACATTTCTTCTGTACATTCAGAACAGTCTCCTACCTAAGTCTTCTAGGGTCTGATATGCTCACTTAGTTTTTTTAATTCACCATTGTGTGTATGGAAAATATTCTCCTGACTATTTCCAAATTCTTCAGTTTTAAACCAATGCATCTAAATAACAACTCTATCTCCCACAGTACTAGGCTTGGAGGAGATGAAATGCTGTCACCTGTGTGCTCTAGGGTTTTAGGATGGCAGAAGCTTTGAATGTCAGTCTTTTCCTTAATATTTATAGGAGTTGATTCATTACACTACACCCTCACTACCGAGTTTACACTTGTGTTCATAAATCATGCCAGGTCAAGAACTGTATTGAGGACCTCATCTAATCAGTGTCTGCCCTGTATGTAGCAAAATCAGATTTAGAATACTTTGGAGACCTTGCCACTTCTTAGAGAATCCTGGATTTTTGCATTATTTCTGTTTTCTTATAGCACCTTATTAAGCAATACTTCTATCTCCTGCTATCCCTTACTGGTTATATGCAAGAAGGATTGTTGGCATCCCCCTGCAATGCTCCAGGACTCTCCACCTCTTTCCTTCTTCCTGTTGGCCTTTTGTCTGCTGTTTCTGTTGAGTAGTTCTGCACAGCATCTCAGTTTCTTGAAAGGCAACCCTATTGGTGCCTCAGCTGATCTCAATTTGTATATTACACAAGAAAGAAAAAAAATAAAACCAGTCTGAAATACCATTTGCTTTTTACTGCATAAAATACACCATAAGTTCACCTCATGCCATATGCGTGTTTCCGTTCTCCTCCGCACCAGTTTTTCCATGGAAACTTGCACCAGCATCATACAGGACAGGAATGCCCCGCACCTGGGCTTGGCCTGCGTGAGAGGAGGAGAGCACTGCTGGGAAGGTGAGTGTGACTGACAAATGGCCCGAGGCTCTTTGGCACATGTGTTTCTCCAGCTCCAGTTGTGAGTTGACATGTTTACATTTCAAACCACTCACAGATTGCAGTGGGTGCAAAACAGGCATCTTCAATTATTCGTGTGGCCTCTTCCCCATAAATAAAATATTAAGAAAGAAAGAAAACTGTCTTCTAGCCTGTTTACTGTCAGGATTTCTCCCATCTTGTGGTACTCAAGAAGAGTCACTGGGACGAATTCCGTGGCTGTTGTGGAAACAAGAAATTATGACAAATGAGCCCAGACAATGGTCAGGTGAAAGCACTCCCTCTGGGGCCAGGAGGAAGGGCACTGTGAGACGGCACGGCCCTGCAGCGAGGGGGAGGTCAGGGCCCTGGCTGATGTGCAGGCACACTGCAGCCCATTATCCCAGACCTGCTGGCACCCCACAACAGGGAGCTGTTGGCCACATCAGTCCTGCTTGCCTTGGAGGTAGAAACAGCCCTTTCAGCCTTCCCAGCTGCTGCCAGCATTCCCACCAGAGCTGCAGAACAGTTTAACCCAGGTGTCATCTCTGTCGCATCCAGCTCCTGTGTACCTCAGCAGGACTCCAAATCAATGCGAAGGGAGCTTCTTTTGGGCTATAATGCATGTTCATGTGTTCAGTCGGACTTTTTTCCAACATGGTAACATGGCACAAGCAAAGCCACAGGCAGATATGATGCCCCTTGTGAATCCCATGTAGATGTAGAAATAGCTTCGATCTAGGTATATTTCAAGTGGCATTTTTTTCTAAAGAACCTATTTGAGTTATAATCTCAACACCATTTTTTGAAGTGACCTTAGGGCCTGCCCCTCGCTCTCTCTTGGTCAGACTAATAGCTTGTTCAAGCTTGCAATTGGATCACTTCACATGTGGCTGGTACTCTTAAAATTTTGGTCTTTTATAACTGATGAAAAAGAAATTTACAAACAAATAAATTAATCAAAGCAAAGAAAAGACACACATTTTGGAAGACCAGTCTCCAGCAACAACCTGTGAACATCATGGTTCAACAATGCTTGGTTTTCTTTCCCACAATTTCCAAGGAGTTGTATTCACCCTGCCTTCAAGGATTGGTGCCCCTGCTTAATCAGATTTATAATAAGCCTAATATTTAGGTTCTCAAGAACAATTTGAGATTTCCTTCCAGTGAACATTAGAAAATGATACTGTGATTAGCCATGATAACTCTCTGACTGGGACTGTTAAACAAAACAAGCAGTTGGCACAACTATTTGATTTGGGAAGAAAGAGAAGCAAGAGTAATGACAGCCAGTTTCCAGGTTTTTAATAGAGGAAATGTTTTTGATACAGAAGTCCCATCCCAGCTGTATTTAAGTTCACATACTAAATAGCACAAGTTGTTCTTCAAACATGGAAAAGTTCAGAAAAGCTGATTGAAATTATTTCTTACAGCCCTCTAGTCACCTTTTTCTTTATGCAGCCCCTGAAAGTTAAAAGAGTTATGACATGTAAGATAACCAAAGGGTCAATGCTGCCCAAAAATATATTAGTCAGCTAAGAAAAGAGCAGATTTTTGCCCAGCTTTGCCTTTGGACCATAAGGACTTTGTTAGCATAAAAAGAGACATTATTTTTCGAAGGAATATGATGTCAGTAGAGCTCTTGAAGAATAAACAAAATCTTTTCCTTCATTGTGCATTACAATCTTAGAAAAATAGTGAACTGAATTTCTTCTCACATTTTTTACCATGAGTGATGCACATGGCAGAAAAAAAACTTCTCAATAGATTATGAAATTTCAAGCTGAACCTAACAACTTGGAAAAAAGTTTTAGATTTAACCACTGTGACACTGAAACAAGTGGTGGAACAGAACTACGCAACTTTACATTTTTGTTTTCCATGATTCAGTCTAATCCCTTCCAAAAACAGAAGACTATACAAGGCATTGACTAGAGAGCTGTTTCTTTTTCTTCAAATTTCAAAGTGCTTTTTTCCCCTCATCTGAAAATGTCTTAAAAGTAAACATCTGTCTTTCATCTGCTGGATGGCAATTTAAGAGCATCTACCATTAACCCCCCAGGTACCTCTGCAGATTTGAGGTCCCTCATAGAAAGAGATGCTTGGGGGTCTTGGGGGTCCTTGGCTGCACAGTAACCCAGAGCATCTATATCTCTTTTTGCGAAGAAATTGCAGCATCACGGAACCCTTTCTGCAACACAGCTGGGCCATATGAAAAGAGTCATGAAAGGATGCTAAAACAAAACATGACTTACAGTATATGTATGTTCCTATATGTGTTCCCAATAGTGTCTTCAAGACAGACCTGCTTTAAAAAAAAAAAAGAGAGAGAAAGATTAGCACTTATTAAAACTGAACGAAAAACTGTACTCTATGGGATTTTTATGTCTGAAAACACAGTCTTCCTCTCTCGTCTTTAGCACCCAAGTCTATCTGCTGCTCTCTTCTGGAGCAGCTTTAAGAGTTCACCTCCAATCAAATACCTGTGCACATTCAAGGTGCAGGTACTTGACACTCTGGAATATGTCTAATCTGTTAAATGTGAAGAAAATTCTTTTCCTCCTTTGTTTGATATGCCACCTAATAAATTTCAGGAAATATGAAATCAGATTGAGCCTGAAATGCCATGCCTCACCCAGTGACTCCTAAGTGGCATTTCCATATGCTTGGGATAAGCACTGGATAGCATTTCTTCATAGAAGAAACTGAGTTTTATCCCATCCCAAACTGGTTAACCCAGGACTTGGAACAGGCCTCATGAAATTTAAACTATTGTGTGTCAAATGACTGCTTAGCCACTAGAGCAGTGCTAGTCCATTCTTACACTCCTCAGTCAGGACAGCAAGACCTCTTTGGCCAGGGAGTAAGACAAAAAGTGATGGTGGCTGGGCTGGGGGAGACCCAGGGGTTGTGACACACTGCTAGAACATTGCGTGTGTTGGCTCCAGCATTTAACACAAAGCATAAGTATTCAAGGGACGAATGCCTAAATGTCTTTCAGCCTATTCTGTTTTGGTTTATGGGGATTACTGTGCCTTGCATTTTACCACAGCATCTGAGCAGGGTGTTTCCAGTGGTCCACAAGGCAGCCTATCACTAGACCTGTTTTTAAAAAATGGGATTTCACGAGTCAACTAGACACTTTTCAAAATGTTACTCCCAGTCAGACTAATCTCTTTGGGCTTCCCCCCAGAGAAGCTGCTGGGATGCCTGGGATCTACCAGCAAAGAAACAGTTAATTTCTATGAAGACTCTGAGAAAAAAAACCAGCCTAAGAACAGCCCTGTGCTGGGAGGAGAGCTAGAAAACGAGGCTGTTGCTGTTGTTTTCATTGTGTGCACTCTAATCAGAGAGAGTAAGAACAATAATGCATGTAATGCTGATTTTGGACCGTTTCCATGCAGCTTTTCCCAGGCTAGGCAGCCTTGGGAACCACTGATAGTGTGGCACACCAGGGGCACAGCCTCAATCACCAAGCACAGGGCAGGGCAGCCTTTTCTGCACATAAAATATGTGAGGGATGACAAGAATCTTCCCAGCATGGGAAGTGGCAATAACAAAAAAAAATATACAAGGGGCTGAAGCTGAGTGCAACATCCACTGCAGAGCGTGCCTGCAGGCAACACTCAGATTTGAAAGGTAGACTGCTATTTTTCATTTCCTCCCCCGTTTTGTGCTTGTTTGTTTGTTTGTTTGTTTTCCCTTCTTTCATTAGATGTCCCCCTCCCCCTCTCAGCACCACTTTGAAGCCAAGATGAAAGAATTGCTGTGGCTGCTGGCACAGAGCACACACAGGGAGACTGACTGAAGTGTGCTTTAGTTTAAGATGGCATGGCTTTTTTTTTTTTTTCTCTAAGTAGGGGAGAGACAGGGGGAGGGGAGAAGAGGAGAAGAAAGTTATTCAGCTCAAAACAATATATTACACTTCATTGAAAAGCATATTGTATAGCTTGGATTGAAACATGGTCCTAATTTTTCAAAGCTTTGCTCTTCAAGGACAGAGGGTTTCGGGCAGCTAAGATGTGGCATCCTCCCAGACAGCAACTGCCCATATTTTATTCATAAAACCTGCCACATCAGTATATGATGAGAACTGACACAACAAGCTGTAGCTCCGTGACCTGTTTTGAATAAGTCGGTCAAATCAATGATGTTTGTCCCTTAGTAGCAGAAATTTATGTAGCCACTGAGGGGTGGAAAAAAGTCACTTGCTACCATTTTTGTTTCTAAAACAAAGAGACGCTTTTGAACAGTAACAATAAAAGGATCAACTTGTTTTCTTTTCTTTTCTCTAGCAATTGATTTCTTCTGACATACACTTTGAAAAAAAAAAGAAAAAGAAAGAAAAATTTGGCAGAAGAAGGGATAGAATTTACACACTTCTTCCTTGACACTGGAAGATGTGATTATGTGTGAGTGGCTGAAATATTCAGTTATTTGGGGAAATCCTGGTGTCAGTGACATCAGCAAGGAATTGTCAATGACTTCAGCATATCAACAAGTTCCAGTCCCACCAAGTTCATCATGTGCTGTCCAAGTCTGCAAGGACAAGGCCCTTCCACCAACCCAAACTTGTCCCGATTATGGGAAAGTTGTGCAAAGACTCTGTAAAATCCAGGGAAAAGGGAAGGTCACCATGGATGGTTGCAATATTTTCTCCTGCCTTCAGCTCTCAGCCCTTGCCCCTATAAAAGTGTCATTCACCACTAGAATTTCATGCTTATTTAATATCTGTTAGTCACTGTTAAGCTGCCAACAGCTAGCTAAAATCACACTAATGTTCTTTTAAATATGCAGCAGTCCTACCATTTACAATCATTATGGAATTAAACTATGGAATTAAACTCTCAGGTCAAATACCTTAACATATATCTAAAACAGCATTAATTAGCATGTCCAAGGATTTTTTGGAAGCCCTTGAAGAGAGCAATTACAGCAATTGGTGAATATCCTTTGAAGGGTGGATTGCATGCAGCTTAGCAAGTTAGAACTTCTGACTATTAATTTATTTTGAACTAATTCTGACCCTGCTTCTGTCTGCTAACTGCAAGCCAACTTTCAAAGGCCAAATATACTGGTGTACAAAGTAAGCCAAGTTTTCTGGAGAATAGAGAGCAGCAAGCCAGCTCCTCTGAGGGCTGGGGCTGGTTCAGTATCAAAGATTAATAGAGAAAGAAAAGAATCGAGGAATAGGTGTTATCGTGACCTGTTATAGAGAAAAATGATTTTATAGTGATATATTTTGTATATGGAACAATCCAGGGCCCGTGTTAGGAAACAGCACAGCCATTGTAAGAATTTCTTGTCACACCAGTAACAGAGGGGACTTGTTTCAAACTAAGCAGTTTCCAAACAAGTAGCAAACAGGATTTTGTGACTGTGGCATCACAAGAGAATCATGAGGAGACCTTTAAACAATAGACAGACTATAGGACTTGAAAGGGTTTTCTGACTTGGCTCCAAGGAAGGACCAGTTACGCCTAAACTATTCCAGGCATGTTTATGGAATCTTGTCTTTAAGATCTCAAATGATGGAGATTCCTCAGTTTCCCTAGGTAACATAATTCAGTGTGTAGCTGACTGCACATGAAAAATCATTCCTAAGATCTACCCCAATCTCCTTTATTACTGTTTGGTATGCATGCATCACATTCTTCTGGAAGGCAAAATGCATTACACTTTAGCGTGTTCATTTGGGCTGCCTTTATCCTTATCATGAATATGTCCAGTCAGGTCCTTCTTCCCTCCTAATGACTCCAGGATGGTGAGATTAAAGCTGGAATATGCTCCATTACTTGCAGCATTTTGTCTAGCCAAATTCTAATTGTAGGACTCCCTTTTTGTGAGTGCTGTGATACACTTCCTATCACTATTGTTTTAAAAACACTGGCCCTTTCAGAAGTGCAAGTAGGAGAGTGTTGGAAAAGGAAACGTCCAACATTTAAATCAATTGCAGTAACCGGGTGCCAGGACATTGGGCAATGAACTTTGCATTTCAGGCAACCACATGGATCTCTCTCAATCTGAACTGACAGGTCAATAATACTCAAAAAGAGTAATTTTAACTGAAAGATAAAAAGAATCAAATAGAACAATTCTGCATATGGCTATTCTCGTACTACACAAAATCAAGCTACAAATTAAAAACAGCAGAGTGAGGAAAAATCTAGGATCCATAAGGAGTTATTTTTCAATGTGGTGATATTAACAATGTTCTCCAAGATTCTCTCTTCTCAAATCAGTGGATTTGATGTCCCCTTGCAAATTAGTGACACAGTAAAGGCAGAGCAAATTGTAATTTTTACCTAGCATCCAAGAAATGCACCACTTATTTTAACAACCAGAAAGAAGATTCAGGTAAATTTTAGAGGGCTTCAGTAAAAGCATCTGTTCAATGTGCCTCAGAGACAGAAAATTCAAATGTTATTGCTGTGAAAAAGATGACAACTATGTAAAGAATAAAAATATAAGAGATAATGCTGGAAAAAAATCCAAAGGAGACATTAAACCCTTTATTTTATGATTTAGATGGCTTTAAATATTGGTGGTAAGGAATAAACCTGAAGAGGGGGAACACAAATCTCCCTGCCTGTGTAAGGCAAGGTTTTGTCACCAAGTATCTAGTGCTGACTGTGTTTTTTAAGGTAGAATATTGAAAAGGATGAGCCACATACTGGTCTGATATAAGAACTACCATGCTCCTAAAAGGAAAAGATATTGGAATAATTCTAAAATCAACCTCAAGGTAGCATCTTTTACCTTTTCACCCTGATATCTGGCACAAAGGTATTTATGAGGACTGGTCACTGCTAAGCTCATTCACTAACTTTTTCCCAACTGAGATGTAGCACTTCAGCACTACATTTCTGGCTTTAGCTTTTTAATTACAGTATCCAACTCCCACTACACCTGTGTGCTCCCCAACCATGAGACAATTTTCTGGCCCTGTTTCTGACCCCATAAGGCTCTGTGTGAAGAATCTCTTAGAAAAAAAAAAAAGCAGTACCTCTGCCTTTAGCACTTCTAGTGTAAGCCACTACACTGTCCTACCATTACAGCCACCACAATTTCCCTGAATCCTTGGGTTTTGTCTAGTTTATTTGCCCTAAAACACCATTCATTCTGTCAGTGAACTGTGAGTTACATTTAGTATCCAGAAAATAGCTTTGTGAGGTGAACCATTGTCTCTGCTCCATAACCAAGTCAGGAGCCAGATGCAGCCTGCAAACTTGTTCTGTGGGGAACACTAATTAATGAATACGTGGCTGAGTATCTAACAGGAAAATATCAGTTGAAGACTTTTTTTGCATTAAATAGTTAAATGTTTTTCATTATATGACTCTGAGATACTAAGTTGATTTTTCAGTCCTTACAAATGCCTTTGACAGACAGCAAGTCCATGTGAGTCACTGACTCCTGCAGGACAGGGCAGAGCCTTTTTGAAATGCTACAGAAGAATGCTGGTATTGGTTAACAAATTCACCCTCTCCTGTGTGTAACTGGTATAATCAAGGGGAAATGTGTCATGAAATACTTGAAAGAAAAAGACTAGGTGTGTTTTAAAGCACAAATAAATCTCTACCTTTGCACTCTCTCAGCAGATCACAGCAGGCAGATTAAGGTTTTGTGTTTCTACTGGTGGGCTGTTTGTAACAGGCTTGAAAACTTACTACCCTGACATTAGTCCCAAACTAAGGCTTATTAGCCAGACCAAAAGCAGCTGTGTTGCCATGACCCACAGCTTTTAAGGAAACAAAACAATTAGCATTGTTATAAATAACTGCTTTTGAAGCGCATAAGTCATACATTTCTGGTTTTCTTTTGTGTCCTTTATAAACAAACTAGCCCTTAAAATAATTGTGTTAAGAGCAAAGACATATGAGATATATGGCTGTGACAAGTAATAGCCTCTTACAAAAATGTGGGAGCTTGGGGCTTTTACACTCCTAGAGTAATAAAGAAGATTGTAAGAGTTTCTTTAAGGAGTGTAATGACATCTGAGAGAAGAGCTTCAACTGTCATTGACATTTGAATGTCTCAGTCAATTATCTGCAGACATATTTCAAAGTAATGGCTCCACTATCTTCTGATTCTGCCAGGAGCAGAGAGAAGCTTGGAAAACAGGGTAGCTGAGCCTCTGGCCTCCTGAAGCCAGGGATTTTACCTCCAGCACAGCAGGAATGGCAGCAAGCAGGAGCAGGGAGCAATGTGGAACTGATCAGAAGGAAAAAAGGCAATGCCACCAATTTGATCAAGGGGTCATATCCTTGCTCTCTTTCCCAACTGCTTTTACTCACTGAAACTTTTCTCTTCTTGTACTTTTTTTGTGTTGTTTAGTTAGACCTGCTATGTGAGCTGGAGTGCTTACCTAACTGGAGGTTGCAAAGCTTTCTGTCATACTACTCTTCTTTATCTGAAGCTCCCACTAAAATCACTACGTTATTCTGGAGAAAGTAAGAGGTTTAATTAAGAGAATAAATATATGAAGGCAATAACATATCTGAACAGATACTTCCAGCAAAGGAATGCAGATTCCAAACTTAAATAAAGTAGCAAGCAGTGCTGTGTCTTCTCTTGACCCTGAGTCACAACACGGGTGTCATAGAAGTGGAATAGGGGTGCAAGCCCTTTTTCAGCAATAAAAACAGCAAGGATACTGAAAGGTTTCTTGAAACTGGCATCAAAGAGCTACCTACATGTGCCCCAGCATTACTGAGAGGGGAACTGAGTAACACCAGGTTTCTAGATGATGGAAAATTTTCTTTTGGCTCTTTGGGCTTGTTGACTGTGGGAATTAGAGACTCCTAAGCAGGTACTAAAAGACTGCCACAGTACTTTCCAACATGACCTTGTATCAAATGTTTGGGTCTCACCTTACCTGTAGATGAAACTGCTGCTGTGGAAGAGCCCCAGGCATAATGCAAGAAGGGAATATCGATCACATTTTTCTTTCTTCACTGGGCAACAGCTACAGATTCTAGCATGGTGTGAGGCGGGGATGGTTTTTTGGGTCCCAGAAGGTGATGAATCCAAAGTGCAAGGCAAAATGTGTACCATCCCTGCTGCTTGAAAGCCACCAGGGCAGAAATGTTAATTTTAACAATCTGTCACAGATGTTACAGATTGCTAAACTGGGGACTTGGCTATGAAGTCTATTTTTCAGTTCATAGAAATAATCTAGTTATCTAGTCTAGTACTAACCAGCCTATTGCTCCTTTCCTCTGGAAAAATGCATAACAGGAGTTGTAGCCTTGAACATGGGGAGACCAAACTGAAAATTATAACCATTTTTAGCTCCGTCAGAGACTTCTGCTCTGAATTTGAGCAGAGCATTTGGATGTGTGTCAGAATGATGGGATGGTAAGTATCTCAGCCCTCCAAACCAAGGATGGTCATGAGATCAATGACAAAAATGTTTGGGCCCAACACTTTGTTCAAACCTGGGTTTCCCACTAGCTGCACATTCCCATTTCAAGACAGCTGCTAAACCCCTTGCAACCATGTCCGGCAGCCTTGGGAGGACTCAGCCAGGCTGGAGCTCTCTCTGCAAGGCCAGAGGAGCCTTCTTCTGCTCAAGGGGCTGTTGGGACGACCCTAGACTGCTGTCAAACTGATCACCCCCCATGGCTTTTCCTGTGGGAGGTGACAGGTTCTACAGCAGCACAGGAACCCCAGAGCAGCATGATGGGAGGCTCTGCTTGGATCATGTAATCTGTCCCTCCTATGCTCTTCCCCGGACTGTTACGTGGAAGCAGCAACGACAGCAGGGACAGTGAGAGATCCTGCTTGGATCTGTTGGTCTGAGAGCAGACAAAGCTTCTCTACTTTTATTACACCCTTTTGCCGTAGTGGGGCATGGAACACAGATGTGGAGTAACTGCTGGAAATCTTCATCCTGAAACTATAATGGCTATTGCTTGGCATAAGAGAACTGTTACTGCCTTTGCCTTCAGTAGTCTCAACAGCAGGGGAGCATCCTCCTGTGCTGATGTGCTGGTGTGTGTTTAACTCTGTCTCCCTGGCATTCTTGCTGTGAGCAAGAGAGATGGTGTAGCAGAGAGACTGTGGCTCAAAGGAGAAGAGGTTTTCTGATTCAGTGTCTCAGTCTCTGCCTTTGCCTGTTATCACACAGTGATTGAGTTACAGCAGTGCAAAGGAGGCTGTGAGAACATCTCCATCCCCTGGCCACAGAAACAGAGGAGGCCCTCCGACCAGAGCTACAGAAGTGCTATAGATCAGCAAAGGAGCCCTCTGCCTTTACAAGCCCAGATAGGCTCTGCAGCAGCTGTAATACGTTACATGCCATGCCATTAGTCCTGGCCTTCTTGCCTTCATGACACTACCCCAGCAGACCAAAGTTTTATCTTTTCTTCCTAATCTGGTTTCTCACATATCACTTCTTCATGTGCCATGGCTTCAAGTGGCCCTCAGTTTGCTAGTGCCTGTGTTAAAACACTAAAGCAGCCTGATTTTCAAGGAGGAGGTTTTACCGAGGCCTGCCACTAGTGGTATTCCTTAAGGTTCAATACTGGGCCCAGTATTGTTTAATTTATTCATCAATGACTTGGATGAAGGGGCAGGTGCCTCCTGAGCAAGTTTGCTGATGACACTAAGCTGGAGGAGTGGCCAATCCGCCAGGAGACTGTGCAGCCCTTCAGAAGGACCAAAACAAGTTGAAGAGATAAGAAGAGAGGAGCTACCTGGACTTCAACAGAGGTAAATGTGGGGTCCTGCACCTTAGGATGAATAATCAGTCTTGGGCACCTATAGAGGCTGGGGGCTGATGTGCTGGAAAACAGCAGGTTTCCTAGAGAGATTGTGGAGTCTCCCTCACTGGAGATATTCAAGAACTGTCTGGATGCAAACCTGTGCCATGAGCTCTAGGATGACTCTTTGAGCAGGGAGGTTGGAACAGGTGACCCACTGTAGTCCCTTTCAACCTGATCCATTCTGTGATTCTGTGATTTGCAGACTAAATACATTAATTGCTTTTACATTTGTACTCACTGTGTCAGGAAACAGTAAAAGCCAGACTGAACGCTAGTCTGGAAAAAGAGTGTGGTTCAAACTCATAGGACTACTTCAGTAGAGTGTAGCCACCCTAAATTCCATTATGATCACAACCTCAGACACGTCTTCTGTATTCTATAATGGTCACGTAGCCAAAACAGAATCTGAGCCTGAGGGCTGTAGGTCCAGCAGCACGATGTCCACCAGTGCTGAAAGGAGGGAAAGACTATCTGATCCAGCCTTGGTGGTACCTTGTGCTGGGTAAATAGTGCCAGAACATGAATCATTTTCTAGGGGTAGATTGCAAGAATACTGCAAGAGTTTTGGTATCTGGTAGTTCTACAGTCAAAATGCTACTAATTCACATGGTCTTACATGGCGGTCCTATTAAAAAAAAGACCAAATATCAAACTAACAAAAAGAAACAGTACTATGAAAACACACGCAACTTAGAAAGACACTTTGTTTTTTCAGTTCTCCTGTGATGAAAGGTCTGTCAGTTTGCAGCCTGGCATAATTTGCCTCTTGGCAGCACTTACCCCTCGCACTTAGCTGCTCTGAATTCCTCCTATTTCTTCAATGCGTGTGCTCTCCACTGGCTTTGTCATGGAGTCTCCACCTTCTGCATCACATCAGCCTAGCCTGAGACTTTCAGTTGCAGCACTACGGCCTTACAAACTAGAGAAAAGGCCTTTCTCTCAGCCTATAACTTCCTTACCCATTGCTAGGATTGCTCTTATAAGATTCTTTTAGGAAGACAAGAAAATAAAAGTGAAAAAAAAAGGAGAGAAGACATGAGAGGAGGGGAGATAAGATAGGAGAGAAGAGCAAAAGGGAAACAAGTCCCTAAAGTATACCCCACGAAGCATATCTTCTGAGATCTGCTTATCTGCACATGTTACAAAGGGAAGTTTCTCTCAGTGAACTTTGATGTACTGAAAAGAGGGGAAGAACGAACAGAGGAAAAGGAATAGAAAAAAACCCTGTGGTGTAATCCCTATGAGAAGACCATGTCCAAGAGTGACATTCTTGAGGCTAATCTTCCCATATGTCCTCTCTAACAAGCACGGTAAGAAATAATTGCAACCATTCCTGCTCAAGTTGCATGTGCTGGCAAAAATTATTTCACCAAAAGAGCATTCTTTTGTACAACTCCCTGAGCGCCTGCGCGAGGCTTCAAGGCTGTTTCTCTCTCTCTCCAACATTCCTGTTCTTGAGAGTGTGGCATTCAAGTACGGAGTGGGTTGTGCTTTTGGGTATAGTGAGTAAAGGTGACTCTCACTGTTACTGTAAATTAACCTGTCAACACCAGCCTGGGAGCCATGGCCAATAAAAATAATGGGCTTGCGAGTGAAGAGCTGTTGACACAGCATTTCAGAAAGACAAGTTCAGCACTTGGGGCTGCAAGGGCACCAAACGTTTTTGTTTTGGTTTTCGTTTTTGGTTTTGTTTTTTTTTGTTTTCCCCCAAGTTTGCTTGGAAAATACAGAAAAGTGAGGAGCGTTAAGCATGATTTCCAGACTGCTAATGCAAAGGGATGGTGTGGTTATCCCAAGTATTTTCAGCCCTGGAGGCCACTTGAGATTGTACTTAGCTTGAATATCTATATTGCATGAGAAAATCAGTAGCCAGGGAGTTAAATGGGTTACTAAATCATTTTCAGCCATGATGCTCCTTAAAGTGGGCTGATAATGGAAAATTGAGCCCTCCATTTTCTCAGCCTTTGCAAAATCATATTCATGCTGTCTTCTTTGGGAGATGTACTCGTATCTTCATATGGAAAGCACTGACATCTTTCTTTTCTCTTAACACTTCCCTTTGCTGTAGATCAGAAGTACAGGTAGACTTGAATGTGGTAGAGCATAAGCACTTCTTTGTTCAGAGTGCTTTTTAAGTAGCCATTGGTCTTCAAAGCTGTTTGTATTCCAGCAAGTTGAGTTACAACTACTGTGAAGTGATTTTATAAGTATTGTTTCCAGTACTCAGGAATAATTCATGCTGTGCTCCTCACCATTTTCAATTACATCCAGTACATGCAGAGCTTGTCCCACCAGCCCGATCAGGGCAGTCCCTTAACCAAAGGGAGCAAGTACAAAGGAGCCTGTAAGCAAGCTGTGTGGTGGAGTGTGGGAGGGAGAGGAATAAATCCCCTCTGCCCTGGTGGTTGGGACAGAAATTGCCTGTGGAGCAACTTGTCATTCAGTAATTCTTGCTGTTCTGGTGTTGCTCTGAATCTTCCTGACACATGGCTGCAGGTCAGAGCACTGATGCCCAGGTGCTTTAAACTCAGCCCCTGCCTCAGCTAGAGGGTAAGTGAAATGCTGGGTGAGACAAGAAATCTAACACGAGAGAAATGAAACCAGCCTGTATCTGTGCTATTATGTGCCATGGCTGAGTCCTGAGGCCAGGAGTGCCTCTTTTCCTGTGTTTCTGCTGTTCCTTCCACAGGGACACCAATGTCTCTGAGGGCTGTTTTTTGGGAGTCCAAAAAAACAGCCAGATAAATGCCCACATATGACTTCCATTTTTTATCTTTTAACAATAACTGCTACAGAGCTCAGCATTACCACTCTGTACTGCCATCCTCTCTGGACAACTGCTTGCTATGACACAGCGCTCTCCAGCTTCTTTTTGTTGCCTTCCTCCACAGGAGTTTGGCAGACTCACTATCACAGGCAGAAGTACAGCTTTTTCCATCGGCCAGAAACATCCTCCACAACTCACTAAGGTTTTACAACTGTTCTACTGCTAAAGAGTTGCCCAGCACTCACGCAGAGCTCTGCACCAGTCTGGTGACATCTGTTGCAGACAGAAATGCAGTAACATGATTTTCATCTCAAAACCTGCTAGCTCACCCTTCATACAGTGCTAGCCCTTTTCTCTGTTAACCTGTAGTACAACTTTCTTAGAAATGACTTTAAATTCCATGTTTGACTCAGAGCTATTTTGATTTTCTTTTTCAGAACCATTATTTGATTTTTCAGGACTTTAACATAAAGAAATTAGTAATTTTAAGGCTGGATTTACCAAGCTACTTTCAAAATCATGAGACGATGGTGTTCCCTGAGCCTATATCCTTAATCAGTAAAGTATTTACCAAGGAGAAAAACATTCAACACTCCTCCTTGTGACTCTACTGCAGAAAACAACATGCGTGAATTTGGACACTTTACCTCTTAGGAGCTTGTCTCAACACTCAGAAAAGGTGAACTGGAGTGCAGCTCACCCAGTATTTCTAACTGAAGCTTCATACCAAATTACAGAAAGTAATTAATTACCCAGTCAGACAAGTGCTGTAAACACCAAAATATAAGATTGGGTTGTAAGGGAGGGATGTGCAACCATTTCCCTCTTCTCTGCATTGTGAAAGTTGCTAAGTTGCCCCAAGGATCAAGCCTTCCAAAATTCAATGTTTCCTTCTGAAAATGTCGAAATGAACCAGTTGGGCATTTCCAGAACATTGTTTGTTAGTTTTTGCTTCAGCCAAAAGTAGTTGTCCTGCTTGACCCAGTGTCACAAGCCTGAACTTTTCGGGCAAACACTCGATTTATTGGGGAAAAGAGAGCAATTGCAAAGTCCTGGTCTGTGGCACTTCCTCCCAAGCCAGGTCGAACAGCTGGGGAGCAGAGCCGGTGCTCCGTCCCGCCTGGGCACTGCGGGCAGCCTCTGACCGGCTGCAGGAGGTTAGCTACTTGTGTGGCAACATGTGGCATTTCTTTTTAATAAAAAAAGAAATCAACAAAGCAAAAACAGATGATAGAGAGTAGCCGTTGCTGAGATACTACAAATAAGTAAACAATCCTTGGGCTTTGTGCTGTTGTTATTTTTCTTTAATGAGGACTGTGGGTGGGAGGCCCTGGCGCCTCTTCAGTGCATCCAGCCTGGAAAAAGAGCTCTCTCCTACCCTGATCAACTTGACGATGCAACAGGAGTGGTACCTCCTGAGCAACTCAGCCCACAGCTGGGGAGTAGTCCTCCACTTTGAAGGTTTCTGTTGCTGACATCAGAGTAAAATATGAAAACCCTGTCTCTTCCCCTGACTCAAATTGTGCAGTTCTGCTCCCACAAGAAGAAGCTGCTGTCAGGGACTTGGCTGGCTTCCCAAAGCTCAGCAGTTGAGTGACAAGGAATAGAGAAGGGCACTGTACCAGGGCCAGTTATGATTTTTTAGCCTATTATTAGGTATTAAAAACCATAGAGAAGATGTCCTCAGAGGCGCAAATCATCTCAATTGTAAGCTGATGGCAAAGTGCATAAATTGCATTTTGAGGACAAACCAATCTGTACCACATCAGTCAAAGACTTTTTGGGCACACTTACAAAACATTTTCCTGCACTCTTCAAATATCATGTTTGTCCACTATGAGACATGTTCAACAAAATATAAAGGTACCAGTGGGAATGAGGTACAGGAGTTGTCCCTGGAAACATCTTCAGTCTTCAACTTCTATATTCAAGTATTCTCCTACTTCAAGAAGCCTCATTATAATTTTTTTTTTGCCAACTGCAATTGCACTTACACATGGGTTTAACAATTCTTCTCTCTCTGGACCTCTATGTCTACTTTTTTGCAACAAAACTGGCTCCATTACTGGAAAAGAAAAATGAGATGGTTATTTGAGATTCCAGCTGGACACCGGATGGATTGTTCTTCTCCATGATACAAGCCCAATCTCATGGGACCCCACAAAAAAAGAGGGCAGTCTTTTTTTTTCATTCCTCCTGTACACTGGGGCACTGCTACTTCTTATGTGTCTTTCTGCATGTATTGTCCTGACGTCTTACGGATTTTTTTTAAAACTATCAATAATTCTGCTTACCTGCCTGTGGCGAGGGGGAATAGAATTTTGTGCTCACTTCAGAAGAGGAACTGCACTGTATAAGAGTTGCTTTCCTTGTGAAGCACGAGTTTTAATGTGAAGGTTTGTAGCTGCTCCTTTGGCGTCTTTCACTGCTCACATAGTTTGCTTCCTCTTTTTGATAGTTCAGTAAAACCTGTGGCTGTCACTGCCACTTATTCCTTTCCTAACAAGTAAATGTACGAAAAGTACGAGCTGCAAACATTAGTGAATGTACCTTTATGTTTGAGGGAAAAGCAAGAACAATGTGGGCTGACCAGACGAATCAGCTGCTGCCAAACCAGGGGCAAGGGGAGAAAACTGAAGTGTCCACCAAATGCGTCACTCCAGGTGCCTGCTCAAAGGGCACATGGTTTCCCACAGAATTCTGTTTCAAAGCCAGTGTCCTGAGAGGAGTAAAGTTTCTTCTTTGGAAAACTCTGTCTCCAGTGGATTCTCAAGTGTCTGCTAGAGTTGTTCTCCCCCAGTGCTTCTCTCAGCTGGTGCTATGCAACAGGCTTGTGTGATTTCATGAAGCTTGCGGGAATATCATTAACACCTTGTGATACCTACCAGCCAATTGCCAGCTGGTTTGAAAATTATCAGGGGGTGTGAATGTGAACAAACACAATGCATGCTACATTGAGTGGTATGGTTGGAGCCTTATTTCCTAGAAAACCCAGCTAGCAAATAAAGCAAAATCACAAGTAATGTTGTTGGCAGTAGTGTCAGCAGCCCCCTTACCTATCACAGTGCTAAGGGCACCCAGAGGCCTTTCTGTTCCCAACCAGCCTCTTTTAGGACAACCCCTACACACACAGCCCAGGACCCCATTTCAGTTCAGCCTGAGTTGGTCAGTCCCTGCCCCAGTGGTGCTACAGCAATGCTGGCTCCCAGCGCTCTCTCCTGAAAGGACTAGACCTATGCCATAAGTAGCCGGGTCCTGGATGTGCACAGCAGCTTGTCTCCAAGCTTGTCTGGATCTGGATGGACCTTGGAGCCATGCATTATGCTAGTTCCATCTCGTCTTCTGACAGAAGCACCTGGATGGTCCCTAGCCCTGTTTTGTCATTTGCCATGTCAGGGTCTGTTGGTGGGTACTGTCACAGCCTCCAGACCTGCCCACTGTGATCAGACACTGGGACAGCACCCACTGGTGAGGACATGACCCGCACTGGGGTTCCCTTCACCCCTCAGCTCATCCACCTTCAGGAGCCAACTCACTGCAGACTGGTGTTACCCACCAAACTAAAGGACACATGGTGGAGCTCTGAAAGTTATTGAAAGACTCACATTAAATAGGCACTATAAAACATGCCTAAGAGATATGTCTCAAGACAGTGAGGTGTGCAGGAGTCTCATCAAGACCATCAAGATGATACAATTACAGTGCATGCTTTTATATAGAAGATAGGGAAACCTGACCATCTCTGGCCAGGAGAAAGAGATCCATCCATTATGTCAAAAGAGACTTCTAAGGAGCCAGATGACACCCTTACATGTCTAATGTGGAGTGTTTAGCTACTTAAAGGTAGATCTGTAAATATTACCTCTTGGAAGTGTAAAACCTTATGAAGTGCATATATACAACCTGTCAGTAGACAATTTGGGGCTTACAGATTTGAGACTATTGTCACAAGCTTTGGGTGGAGGAGATAGAGGGCAAAAATGAACAATAGTATCTCTGTTGTAAAGAATTGGCCACTTCATGTGTTCAAAAAGTACAAATACTTGATATGACCTTATACAACAAATTGATATTCCTTGGGGTATTTTCCTTCATGAGGAACTACTGAAATTGATTGATGTGGTGGGTGGGAGCCTTTAACACTAAGATCCTCTGTGAAAAAGGCTAAATAATTTACATTCAAAGTCACAACTCTATTTATACAAGTATTATCAAATTAATTCATTAAAAATGAGGTTTTTAGCAGAAAATTTTTAAATTAGAAGTACAGCATTGTGGCATGTGTTAGCAAAATAATTACAGTATTAGATAACTTCTACAAGGCTTAAGGTCATGTCATAGTCACTGGAAGTGTGTTCAGCTTCTCTGTAATGGAGGCATTGCAAATATGTTCCTTCTGCTGCAAACAAGATCACAAACCCTGGAGTATTCCCAAGAGTTTGTTTATGGTTACCTATCTACATGATGCTTTAGCTTGGCTGTTTGGGGCTGTGAAGAAGAGGAAGAAAAGCTGAAGTTTACTGCTGATCGCAAAGAAAATGAAAGGGTAAAATCACAGAACCGGTCTCAGAAGAATTGAGGATGGAAGGCAAAAGGTAGCAAAGGATAACACGAGGAAGTGTCAAGTGCCAGTGAGGGAGTATTTGATAATTCAGCCCTGTTATGAGAAAATATGCAGAGAGTCAAGTTGGAGCTCCAGTAGCAGTGTGCTTGGAACTGCAGTGGGTACATGAGCTAAGGCTGTCACGACCCTGAGAAACCAGAGCAAGAGCTTTTGCAAGGGTGACATGGTATCCTTTATATGGTCAGAAGCCAAAACACAGGATCCTGCAGTGTGCTCATTCTCCAGTAAAGTGACAAACAGCATATTCTATTTTGTTAAGACAAAATCAGTGAGTTACTGTTTGGTTTGCTTAATCATTGTGCAAACATTTGCCTGAATGTCCTCAGTAGTGCTATTGTCATATTTTACTGTCTATTCTTTGTTTTACAGGCACATCATTCAACAGCCCCTAGGTTTTGCCTGTGTCAAAAATCTCTGTAAGACCTCTCAAAGTCATCTGTGGGCCGAGCTAGAGCTAGGTGCCATAAGAACAGCAGCTTCTTCTGGCACCTTCTTTCCTGGGGATAGTGGAGCTGCCAAGATCCACATGTTAAAGCCTTGTTGTGCCTGTCTGGCAGCACTCTGCAACATCCAGGCTTCAGCTGCAGCACGTGCTTGTCAGCGAGTGCAGGATGGCTCAGACATCAACATTCACACCTTTTGAGAGCTAAATGTAGAAACACGGTGAACCTTTAATCCTCCGGCTACTCAGAGCTCAGTATTAAAAACACAAGAGATGGTTTCTCTCAAAAAAATGGAGAAGGAGAAAGATGCCGAAATCTCCTTCTGTTCTTGGGGGATTTTTTTACAAGTTGATGAGCTCTTCAAAACTTGAGATGAATAGCACAGTAAAAGAAGCCAGGAAATGACTGTCATGTTATTTTCACAAAAACACAACCAAATCCTGCCTTTCTTTAAGAAAAAGAATTTCTGCTGTCATTAGCTATAGATGATGAAGAAAATCTGTTCCTCTGCAAACCTGTGAAAAAAGGTTAGAAAACGTGTCATATTCCTTACTTGATATAACAGACTAAATAATAAAAGTCAATTCAAGCATGCAGCTTGCACTTACAAACATTTTTATCCAACCAACCAGATACTTCGGAGTATATATCTTGATGGATCTAGTCCTTTCTTCAACTTTTTTTTTAGTGATCTCAAGCTGTAAAAGTTCAATGATCTCCTTCATGCAGCAGGACTACAATGGAGGCCCAACCTTGTAATAAACAGGCAACTGAAACCAGTGCCTAATGTGTGAGCACACTGCTCTCTTCCCTCCTGGTGTAGTGGTGAATGACTAGTCTAAAGTACCTCTGGTTTATGCTGTAAAAACATTATTACCATTGCTCAGCCTAAATCAGTGCTTTATTGTGAAGTGTTTTTTCTCTTTTTCCAGCCAGAGCAAACTAGTGATGGCTTAAACCAGCTCTCTGTCCTTTAGAGTGTGGTGTGTCCTTACAAACCAGCATGTCAGGAACATTAAATTAATTTGTGAAAACTTCTATTCCAGATCTTCTTCAGTTGTTTTTTATGTGTGTGACTATTGTCTGTGTAACATACAAGCACCATATCTTCCAGTAGTCTTTTGAGCAACCCACAGTCTTGAGACTGGGACTCCATAGGTGCAATTGCAGTTCAGGTCTGAGACCTAGTACTAAGGAAGGAGGGAATATGGTGATTGCTTTCAAATGTATGTGCTCAAACACCCAGAGGAGCCAAACATGAACACTTCAGCTTTCACGCTTTGCAGGCTTAAAGACCTCAGATCAGGAAAGCATCTATGGATGTGTTTAATTCGAAACACATGCTAAAAACATGGACATCAATTACACTAACTTCATTGCAACTTAATTGAAAATGTGCTTAAATATTTCCTGTTTGAGGCCTAAAAGAACAGGAACACAGTTCTTCAAAATATAGGACATTTCATTGTGTAGAATTTTAAAGGACTTTATGTGCTGCATATGGTGGCAGTATTTACCCTGAAAAGCGGCTGCTTCTGAGGTGGAGCATTTTGTGTGCTATGAGAACAAACAGTGACACTGCAACAGCTACAGACAATGATCATATCATGCCCAAATAAAACCAGTGTAGCTAAACAGACAACCAGAGCATGATTCCTCAGTTTGAAGTTTAGAGGAGAAACTAAGTGTTACAAAAAGCTGTACTGAAGCTCTGACAATGAGCACAGAGGTCTGGAACCCTTAGCTTCGTGCCGGGACACTGATTCATTCCTCACTAGCAGGGAAGAATGACCTCTTCCTGAATGAACTACCAGGAGGGCGTTATTCCTTGTACAGCATTTAGTCTTCCTGCAAGGTGTCCCATGCCAAAAGCCATGCTTAGCTTGCAAGAATGTCACAGTCTGGCTATCATGGACAGAGGGAAAAGGCTGCCTAGCAGTTAGAAAATGTCATACAAAGTTTTGCCACTGTTTTTTAGTCCTGTTGTTGCCTTCCACTTAGGACACTTAATCCTTTGCACTTATTTTTAAAAACCATTCTGTGCCATCACTTCTTCAACAGTGCTTAAAAATTGATAGCACTATGCGTTTCACAGCTATGTGCTTAGCCTCACACATAGCATCTGTCTCGTTTGCTTTCAGCAGCACACATAGCAGCTCCACAGAAATACAGCCGAAAGCATGTGAGAGGTTCCTGGAAATGCAAGGGGCACTGACAGAACGAAGGACACTCACTGCCTTCGTGCACACACGGGCTGCAGTACTTAAGCTATTGTAGTATGGTGAAACCTCCAGGTACAACTCCATTTGCCAGAGAAGTCTTTCTGGCAGTAGAACTCTTTCCTACGCGGCTAGGATATAATGATGTCAGTTGCCTTTATACTGCTTAGGTAGATACACAGTAGATCCTGTACCGGACTGTTCACGTTATTTCGTTAAATTCACTTTGGTAACTATCACCATATTGCAGTCAAAAAAATTGCTTGTCTGAGATCCTTGGCTCAAAACAACCTGCTTGTGTGACCACAACACAAATTTGTTCTGGAACATATATGCCAAACAGTGTCAGTCTAGAAATATGGGAAAAAATCTGTTAGCACCATTTAATGTTAAGAAGAACCCCATTTTTCCTCAGTTTTGTCTCAGTTGTTTTTCTTCTATTGCTTGATGCCCTCTTTGATGAGTGATACAAAGAACTTTTTAAAAGGACATTGGCAGCAGATTAGTCTATGATGTGAATTAACCCCACTCTGTGTTCTTAAAACATTTGTCATGTCAGAATTTATGAGGCAACTATGCAGTAATCCTACAAAAGATATTACTACATGGCTAAAATTACAATTCTACAGCATACACACACCAACAGACATAAAAAACAACAAAAAAAAATACTCCAATTACATTAGTAGTAAGAAGACAGAAGAAGAGCTGGACCACCATGTTGTGTAGAAGGAATTACACCATTTGACCACACAAAGGCAAAATATTGAACCTTTGCATCAGCCTTCAATACAAATATTGAGTTCAATCAGGCAATTAACAAAACCCACTTCAGAACTCAGTTCTCAGGATAAGGGGACAGCCTGACATCCAGGAGAGGATGTTTAGAAAATTTAGCTGTTTAGTTTTGTTGTTTTCCAAATCAGCTTCTTAATTAATTTTATCTTCTGATATTTAAAGAATTAGCTGAAACTACCTCGAACATTCACAGGACTCAGATGGGCAAACACAGAATGCACATTCATGCCACCCAGTGAGGATCATATGGAAGTCACACATCATTAACAACCTACATTGCACAGTCATTGGAGATGAGCATCTTCTCCAGAATGTAATTTCCTCATCCTAAAATGGTTCCTAAAATGAGTTAACTGAGGCACCCATCTCTCCCATTATTACAGAGGAATCCTGGACAACTTTTTTAAACTATACATTTTTAAATTGGACAGTGTCTAGTGCTCCAACATCTCACATCATGTAACCTGAATTGCCTTTATACCTTCAGGAGGTGGAGGTTATGGGATTGTAAGGAAATCATGTTATCTTCAGTGTAGCAAAAGCACTAGAATGAAGAATCAAATAAACTATTTGTGAGTCACTGCTGCGTAATGAGGAAATGTGCACAGGCAATTTGGATTTCAAACCTTCATGAAGAGTACCGTGGCTGCTGGGTACAGGCTGCTGTGGGACAGGTTTTATCAGTCCATTCTGGTATTTCACTTTGTGTCTATCATAAGAGGCTGAGAACTATTATTTCCCACGTGCTCTAACCAAGGAGCGATTTGTGAATGGGTAGGAGTGGCAGCTGGCTGTGCAGGCAGCCCTTTTGGTACCCAGAGACTCCCTGGTGCCTGCCTGAGCAGTCTCCTCTGTCCCCAGTGCCAGACATCAGAGGTTAGGGGAAGAGGGAGCAGCGACCAGCTGGAGGGAGGACAGTGCTGGTGGTGCTGCTGTAACACCTCCTCTCAAACAGCCACACAGATTAGGCAGCCAGCTCTACTTCACCTCTTCCTGGGTCTTGGCTACAGAAACTTATCTTGCTGTTTGGCTGCATGAGAAAGAGCTCAGGCACAGCAGTGGATGGGGCAAGGACCCTGAGAGCTGAAACAAAGAGAGTAAAAGGAGTGATGCTTCTGCCAGGGAAGAGTATGAGTGGTGTCATAGGAAAAAAGTTTTTTATACAGCAACCATACACTCACTTATTCAGACCTTTCTTGAGCAGCAGCTGTATTAAATGCCCACGATTGTTCCCTTCATCCTAATGTTTTGATATGGTACCTATGTAAGCCACCTAATACTGTCATGGCTGTGTTAAAATTGCTCTGATAATAGACAAAATTAGTGTCTGACTTTGTTTGACACTCTTTTTTCCAGCACTAACTTTGAAACTTAAATATTGTTCTGTTCCTTTTGCCTGTGCTTTCCAGATTCTTTTATTTTCAGTCATATTTTGGCCAAGCATGCTGCTGTGCAGTTGCAGAAGAAAACACTCTAAGTACAGCAGAAGCAATCTGCTTCCAGCATGTTGTGTGTTTTAATTTAATTTTTTAGATTTTCTGTAAACCACATAATTTTCCCACAAGGTGAAACAGACGTAATAAATTTCCAACAGTTGCCTTTGTGAAGGGATTTCAATCTCATAAATTTTGTGCAGTGTCAGGTCAAATATTCCCTAGAAAAAACAGGACATAGATTTCATTTAAAGCTATGAATGGCACATGCTGACCTACATATATACCTCCACCATTCATTTTGGATATACAACACCTTGTACTTCAAAGAACAGATCATTACAACAGATACAAGAATGTACAGGGTAGAGGGCAGTGAAATACAGCATTCACTTTTCTAGTTTTTAGGTACAGAGCCATCACTGTTTCCCCACACAATTATAGAAACAAGGAAGTTTTTGTACACTTTTAGATGGTAGAGAAGCCTAGTTATATCTCATTATACAGAAGAATGGGAAAAATAACTTCTTCTGTTAGCTGTGGGTTTTCTTCTGCTAGAAACTGAGCTTTTCCTTTTCTTTCCCAGAAAATGGTCAAGTTCAAAAATAAATAGATCAGCAAATACAGATTTGTGTGAAAAATTTTGTATAAAATATCAATATAGTATATATATATATATTTATATATACTTTATGTATTAAGTTCTACTTTAGTACCTTGCCATCATCATTGGAGAGGTACTCTGTACTTTTGTATTCCAACTAAACCCTCCCAACATTCTGTCCTTTACTTTGATGGAGAAAGCCAGAGCTTATAGAGATAATGCACGTTTGCATCTCACAAGTTGTGTTTCCTGCCCACTTGAACCTCTGGTGAAAGCTTCTCATCTAAAATGACTAGATCATGTCAGTTCACTAGTTTCTCCCATTCTTGAAAGTACTGCAGAACATCTTGGGTTTAAAGAAGGGAATAATGGTACTTTTAATATTTTTTCACAGTTCCAATAGGGAGGTAGCAGTGTGATTGGATTGTTGGCAGAGGATTTCAGAAATAAAATGCTGTAAAGATAGCCCAAAAGAGGCAAGTAAACCCCACATAATGTGATCGGCACCAGGGATACGGGACATTGCACCAGAGAGACAAAAGATGCTTTAGAAGGGTGTTTTAAGCCTCTGAGGTTGATTTAACAGAGACAAGTTTACTGTGGCACAGAGAGCACTCTTGCTCCATGGAGGCAGCAGAAAGCAGTTGTCAGGTCCCATTCAAGCTGCTGCTAGGAATGAAGGGAGAGGAAAAAAACCAGAATCAGTGTATATCCTGAAATGCTCTCTCTTCCCACTTCTGGACTTTAGTTAGTTTGCGAAGTTTCACCCCAAAAGAAGACAATGATTTAGAAGGGCTGCACTAAGCCTGGTGTCGCCAGTCCCTGAGATAAGCCCTGGGAAGCTGTCCGGAGATCGCACCACGCTGATCAGCCTGGGAGGGGACAGAGCTGCCAGCGTCCCCCAGCTGCACTGCTGCCAGTCTGCAGCTGGCCACTCTCGGGCTCCCAGGAGCCCTTTAGACATTAGCATCCACAGGGGGTTCTCCTGATAAATTGCAGGATTGGCTCAAGACTAATTCATAAATATGGGGAAATTCAGTGTTCCTCCCTAGGACTATTTCCCACATCAATTCTCACATTCCAGCACATAAAGACTTAGAAACAAAGTCCTAAGAGGATGATGGGGAATACAATCACAAACTCAGACCAAAAAGAACCCAAAAAACAACAAACAAAAAAACCCCAACAAACATCCTATTTCAGTAGGGTAAGTAAGGTAAAAAAAAGTACCACTCTCATACGCTTCTTACCTTTCTAATGCCCTTGGAAAAGATCTCTCTGACTCCCTTTTTCCTTGAGGTGAGTATTGTTCCACAGCCATATCACCTCTCATAGACCGTGTCAAGCAGTGCAATTGCCCAGGTTTCTCTTGGCAAGTCTATCTCTAGTCCTTGGAAGCCCATCTTGCTTAGACTACTTTGTGAGCATTACTTCCCTACTCAGTGTCCCAGCTTCCCTGAGGGGTGGAAGAGGTGAGGAAGGTACCACTGCCCTGTGTGTCACATCCGACTGCAATGTGGTTCTTACCATCACCCACCCACAGTTTGGTCCATTGCTACAGAGACCCCAGAAATGGAGATCTCTGCAGCAACCTTGAGCAGAATGTCTTGGAGCACTGAAATGAAGTCTTTGCTACAAGAATACACTTCTGTTAAATTCCAAGCACATGTACAACCATGAACTGTTAGCTCTCAAATTTCTCTTCTGCAAATGAAGTTGTGCATGACAGCACTTTGCCCTTTTCATAAATAAAGGGAATAGACATATTTTTCCTCCCTAAAATCTCTGGCCATGGGGTCATAGTTAGTTTACTGAAAGTAGCATTATAGAAAATCCCTAACACCACTATATAAAAATAGATTCTGACATGTCAATCAAAGCTGAAATTATCTTATGTTTTGCATCTTGGCAATCGTTTCTTTCCTGACTGGACCATAAGCTGTACCTGTACAATGATCACAAAGATCACAAAGTCAGAGGTAAAACTTTTGGAGGGAATGCAGTGTTCATAAAAGCTGTCCTTTTTGCTCAGCCCTTCATAGCTCATGGAGCATGACCTAATTTCTTCATTTTGGCAGCAATGATTTTTAAAAGCACTTGGTAGCTATTTTGTCATCCTGTAGAAAGAAGTATAACTTTAGCTCCCATCAACTCTTTATGCTTTCAGAGAAAAGAATAACTTTGTCCTTGCCTTCATCCAACAGAACTAGGCAGCACCCTGAATTCAGTCATAGTAAGATGGAGCTCTGTTAAAGAAGAATGTGATGAGCCACATGCTGCAGTTGCACAGATGCACTTAACCATCACTAGAAGACACTTGGGTGTCACACCATGAGTGATAACATAAAAATCTATGTCAAACCAATGAGTAGATCCTGAAGTCAGGCAGCCACAGATCACTGCCAGCCTGCAGACCATCAGGAACCACTGTCATCAACTTCTTAATTCAAAACCTCATACTGGTGAGAAAGTTCCATAGGCCATCTCCAGACAATAAGTAGTTGGTTTGTAAATCAGTAGAATAAGAAAAATGTTAGCCTCCTCAGTGTTCATAGCTTTTGCATTCTTTATTTTTTAATCCCACAGTTTTGGAGACAGAAACTCTGTGGGACTATCCTCATTAAACAAAACCACCAACAGGTCTCCCCATGCAGCCAAAAGAGTGGAGTTCAGAAGAAATTCCATCCTTAATTACAGTTCTGCACATACTTATCTGTGAGACAAAGAAACAGATCTGCATTCCTCAAAAATATGGGTATTTCAATGCCTTGCTGCTTATGTATGAATGCAACTATAATCTTATGCTTCTTCTTATCTGTTGTATCTTTTGTAGTTTCCTAAGCATTGAAAATAAAATCCTTTGGTCACAATTTGTTGTCTTTATTGCAGCCAAATGCTGTTTGAAATATGAGAGATCTGAAGCCCATCCAAACTTCTTCTGACAATGTTTTTCCAAGCATAGCCCAAACTTTGCCATGACTCAAGTGAAGTTTAAGACATATTGGTGCTGAACAAAAAATAAGGCATCCTCCAAGAGTTTGCATAATGTGACTATACATGAGGTAGATAGGAAATTAGATAGTGCAGGGATCAGTAAGAAAGATACAACCATAGCTAAAGTTTCGAGAAACTGACAGAGACCATCCGAGTTTTGCAATGGAGAATAGTCATGTGGTTTTCAGTGGTGTCAGAGATGAAAGAAATTATTATGATTTTCAGCTGTTAGTAGTGGAAGCCATCTCACAAACTTATTTCAGCCCAGGAAAGGACACAAACATGTGCCAAATGATTCCATACAAAGCCTCCCATGTTGTCTGTACATTTATACACGTCTACCAGAAGCACAATATCAGATTACCAGACAGATGACAATTGCCTTTGCCATGGGATATCAGACTCCCTAAATGTACTGTGTGTGTTTGGCCCAGCCAGCCAAAGACAAGATTTTATTCTGAAGATTTTTCCATCATAGACAGTACACAAATCTGATGACCTCCAGCTTGGAGATGGGGATGGGAGGGGTAAGCTCAAAGGAAAAAAAAGAAATTTATATTAAACTTCAAAGTGTTAAAAAAAAATTCTATATATGGGAGGGGAAAATGCTAAAGTTACATGTCAAATCAAGCCTTTGTATACAAATACGATTCTTATTAATACATTTTGTTAATGCTTTCTTCATCTTCATTAAATATGCCCTTATTTTCTTCCCTAAAGCTCAGTAGCACTATTACATACTGGTGTTTTCTTTGTCTTGATAGTCCCAAAATGACTCCATCTCTGCAGCAAGCCTCTCCCATTCTACATTATCTACTGTTAGTAGCAATCCAAACAACTCCTAGACTTCAAATATTTCTGAAAATTTGGAAGAGCATTCATAGCTCCAGTCTGCAGGGAAGAACTGCTGCACAGAGAGATAAAATCATCTGTCCTTGGCAGGAAGCCACCTACAGAATACTTGCTTTTTGTTCATTTTTTTTCTCCTGCCTTTATAATCCAGATACTTCTTAGATATTTTTGCTTTTCTTTTCTTGCTAGTATTCTGTTTGATTTTCTTTTTTTTTAATCTTCTCCCCATTCATAGAGGTGCCTGTATTTTTAATTACCTCTTCCTACGGGCTATTTCATAAGAGAAAACCTCCCTCTGGTTGCATAAAGTCTCTACTGAAACATCCAGCAGGACCAGGACTAAGCATACTTTCCTCTACTTTTGTCCCACTTTTCTCTGTCCCTTGGATCCATTCATCCCTAGTTCTTTCCATTTCGCACTAAACTTCTAACTCTCCCCCGCAGTCCCCGCTGCCGCCTTCCTATTTTCTTTCTGTCTCTCTCTCCTCTTTTCCCACCAGCTGGACATAAAGGGACCAGGATTTGAAATACCAAACAATAGCTTTTCAGATCTTGGTATGTTTCCTAAGGACTTCACAGGACTGAAGTCTATGGGAGGGGGAGTAGCCTTTAAAAAAATAAGTAGATGTTCCTAATCATTGCCAGGAGATGCACTAAGGGGAGCCTACAAGGACTCAGTCACAAAAAAGGGAGTGGTATTTTCCTTGCCATGAGCCCAGTGTTGTGCTAGCCAGCACTCTGAGTCACTGGGGGGAGCTTTGCTGGGAGAAGTTATGCAGGAAGTTCAATCCAAGAAATCAATCTCAGGACAGCCATTGCCCTATTTCGGAGAATATCAAGTATCAACACAGAGTTTCAGGAAGGTTGTTCAAAGTAATATTCTCATTATGTTGGAAAAGCATCAGCTATGCCAAAGCAGAACAGTCCCCCTTAACAGTATCTCTCTGATGTCCCTCTGATGGTCACTGTGACCCAGGGTCATCTGCTCACTACTGATTGGTGGCACAAGTTCAAAATGTCCATACATTCCTTTAAATAGTACAAGAAATATTTGCCTAATCTCTGTGCCTTTTGGAGATACCAAGTTGATAGTTTAAGTCAGTTGCTTCCACATCTTTCCCAGCTCACAACCATTGCTTTTATTTATAACATCAGCATAGTTTATCCATTTCCACTAAAATTACAAAACAACAATCAGTTGAACAGAAACACTCCCAGGTGTCTCTCTACATCCTGCAGCCTGCAGCAGTGACACAGTTGGAAGCTTGGGAAAAAAAAATCTTTTTCTCAGAATGCTCCCTTCCATAGAGATAGAAAAGAAGAGGATTATAGAAAATGTTGGGAGGGCTTTTAGCAAACTGGCACCAAAACTAAGAAACAAACGATGGATATTTTCTAGTCTCAGATGTCTATAATGGATTTCAAATCAAGCATTAACCGTGGTGTATTTGTGTTGGAATAGATGTCCCACAGACATTTGAGACAGGTCCTTTGTTGCAAGAAATGCGGAAAATAAGAGCCAGCTTCCAAAAGACCTCTTTGATTTATATTTGTGTATCTTGCATGGAAAATGGAATCATTTGGTACAGAGTCACCATTTGTCATTTAAAGTGTGATGTGCAAAGAAATTCACAGAAGACTGACATAATATTGACCGTGGGCCAGCTTGTCACCTATTGCTTTACATAGGTACTCTTCCTCACAAGCCCTGCTAAAACACCACATTAGCTAATCTGTGTGACATAATGAGAAACAGCACAACAACCAAGGGCATCTTTTCATATGCCTCCCTAATCACAGTAAGCTTTTCTGTTTCTGAAACCCACGTGTGGGTTTTCATCTTGTGGCATGCAAAGTACAAAAATGAAGAGCAGGGAGATTGTATGCTTGGTCATACAAAGGCAAAAATATGGAAAAAAAAATGTGATGTTGATGAGTTCTTTGCTTATCTGACTTTAATTCTAGATTTGGGGATAAGGCTCTCTTAAGTCTGTCACCAGACTGCTACAGCTTTGGGCAAAACAGGTGTTTTCTCCGTGCTTCTGATGCTCCTCACTTAAAATGAACTGAATAAACCTAAATGACCACAAGATGAACTGATATTACTCAGGTGAGAGCCTACACAAGCACCAGGCTGTGCTGTTTGACCAGTCTCCCAGTACCAGCTCCATGCCTGAGGCAAGCCTAAAATGCTCACTCTGACTAGGGGGCAGCCAAAAGATTGAGAAGTGAAGCCTCCCTTCCTCCCTCATGCCCTAAGTCCCAAGGCAAGGAAAGGCACATGCATTTGCAGAAGACAGCTCCAGCATTTTCCAACAGATCCCATGTTTAATGAACTAACAGACCAGGACAGAAAGGGAAGGGAGATTTCTCTGTACACAGGCTTCCCTCTCTTCAATGGTAATTTAAAAGAAACCACAAAACCATCCCTACAATCACATTATAAAAAATTCAGAATCTTAATAGGAGGACCAGCAAACAACCAAGCTGATCTGACAAAATGTAGATGTACCAGACCGTACGGTCCTGGACAGAAAGGACAAAGGCATTTGAAAACCTTCTCTTCAGGGAGTGTTGTGTCCTTTTGAAATATCTCAAAGACAGCCTTGTGCAGGATTCACAATTAGTGAGGGAAAAAGAGGATTGGGGGGGGGGGGGGGAAGAAATTAAGGAAAGAGAAGGAGAACATGAAGAGCATTTTAAGAGATTCAAGGCAAATCCCCCACCATGGACAGTGGGCAAAAAGGGATCTAAAAATAGGCAGCAGGAGACAGGGCTCTCCAAAAGAGAGCGGGAAGGACACTGTGTTCTGGAAACTAGTGTGACCAACCATAAACAAATGTGCCAAGACTCTTGTACATTTTGTTGGCATTTTGCTCAAGGCTGGCACGTAATCCACATCAGGAAAGGTATCACCAAGTAGTCAGTGCCCTTCTCTAGGGCATGCTTTGCCAGTACAAACTCCTGAGAGATCAGAGGCAAATGGCTCATCAGCCTATGACAGAAAATGATAAAACAAAGACTTTCTTGAACTCTCCCTTACCAGAGGAATTGACAGAAATGCATTTTTACGTATTTATTTAACTCCATGGAAAAAAGATTCGGCATTTTTTGCTACCTACTTACAGTAAGTTTATAGCCAGTTGTTCTTATGCTTACATTGGTATTTAGTTTCTTTCTAAATTACCTTTACTTAGCTTATCTTCTCCTCTCTAGCATTTACAGACAGTAATCATATCCCCCCAACTAAGCTAATATACCAGCCTCTGCTATTTTCTTATTGTGTGCAAGATCTTCGATTTTGTGACCACTCTCCTTTTACACCTCTGCATCTACTCTGGTCTAATCTAGTTTCTCTTGAAGTGGGGTAAACAGAGTGAGAATGAAACCTCAAATACAAGCTCACAAGCACCTTGCAAAATAATACGTCTCTACCTCCACTGGAGTTGCCAGACCTGATAAAACCTCTGAGGGTAAGCCTTTTTTGCTCCCAGATCACACTGATGTTTCTTAATTCCCATTACCTCTTACAGATATCCAGCTTATAACAGATCTTTCAATGGCCTCCTAAATGCAACAATTGTCTATTTGTACTATTAAATTCTATCTCATTTCTGCTCAAGTCATCTACAAAGTAGTCTTCGAGGTCATCTTCATGCAGTGGTCTGCTTTTAATCTGTATTGACTTGCTTCTCTTTTTGTTTATCACTGGCAGTTTTCATCAACTTATTCCTGTTCTTTATTCCAAACTCATGAAACAAACATACTGAATGACACCAGTGCCAAGACAGGGTCTCAAGACACCTCCTTGCAGCCTGACAGGTTTCTTTTCAGCACAGCGTGTTGTCCCATCCCTTTTATGTGCAACTCAGGTTTCTCATATTAATCTCTGTTGTCTCCAACCTGACAGCTTCTCAGCTGGTACAGTATAAAATATTTCAGTACAGACCAGGAATATTCAAACTGTCTGCCCAGGAAAGTGTTGGGAGTCACTAGCCCTGGAGGTATTTAAAAGATGTGGCACATGGGGACTTGGCAGCACTGGGTTAACATTGGCCTCAATAATTTAAAGGTCTTCTCAAACCAAAATGATTCCATGATTTCACTACTTTTTCTTCAGTTAGAAAATCACTTCTTTATCTCAAAGAGAAATTTTGCACGGCTTTATTCAACCAAGGTAATGTTTTATCATGTTTTCTATTTATCTATATTTGCTTAATTATTCTGTGTGTCAGCAGTAAGCTGTGCTAAAAATCCTTGCTGCAAGTACTAACACTTCTCCAGTTGCTCTCACAGGTGAAGATGGTCCAGTGCTTTAGCTGGAGAACATGGAGAGGCTTTGGAGACCACATGTTCCTCACTGTCTCTTCCAATCCAACGAGCAGGAGACCCATTCAAAGCAAACACAAGAAGGTTGAAATTCAATCAAGCTGCAGATAACCTCTGGAATTTCTTGTCCTGAGATGTTGTGAATGGTTAAAGATAAAAACAGGTGAGGTGGTTCATGTACAAGTAAATGAAAGAGGAAACAACTGAAGGACAACACCTACAACCCTCCCCATGTTTACTCTGGGTAGTGAGTCCCTGGGCCACAAACTGCAGGAGGCTCAGAAGCAAATGCTGTATTGGGAAGCATGGTGAAATGGATTTTCAAACAAACCCAGCCAATTGACTCATATAGTTATGTAATCTACCATATCTTATTTGACTATCATATCTGAGTCTTATTTCCATCACACTCATTCTAAGATAATTACTCCCATTCACTTTCCCACTTTTTACCTCATGACCAATATATTGAAAGCTGAGACAAAGTGTTTGTTTAGCTTTTACAGGATATACAGATTATCTTTAAACCTTGTAGTATCCTTAGGGCACATTAGATGAACATTCTCTCTTTTTTTGCTTCACATTTCTTGCTTTACCTACTGTCATTTTTTGTAATTTCTTTTGTTATGACCTTGACTTTTGGAAATTCCCACTTTGTCCCTACATTTTCTAAAATCCAGGGAAAGGTTTATTGTGTGATGAGTCTTTTTTCCATTCCTTTTAGCCCTCAAGTTTCATTCATAAGTTCTTGTTTGACACAACAAATCATTAGGCCACAACTCGACTCCTTTCTGCAAGTTCTCCCTTGCCAAAGAGGAAATAGGTTTTACATCTTTGCGGTAGATTATGCATGTTTTATACTTAGAGATAAATATTACGCCTTTGAATTGAGGAATTCCAGCCCTCTTCTGCCTCTCAGTTCTTCGTGTTCTCTAAGCAATGAAAGTAAGGACAACAGCTCAGGAGAGAATGGAATGTAGATTTTGTCATCCGAAGCCCCTTTCAAGCACCTAAGGTACTTACCTTCAACAATTGCAGCCATCTAGTGGACAAATACCAGAAATAGCCCCTAGTCAGTAAAAATGCCTCCCTTGCTTGCAGTTGTTCACTCAGAGGACTGGTGTTTGGTGTTTCATGGCTAAAATAGGCAATATGAAATAAGTGTCCCAAAATCACTTTATTATGAGCTTGTATTACAACACAGTTGTCCTGGCCACTCTGCTCAGACCTTAGGCATGAGCACACCTTGCTACCACAGAACATGATACTCCAGGGAGTCATTTGGGCATACAGATGTATTCTCTTGCATTTCCAATACCTAGAAAAAGTTATGACTTTACTAATGCTGCCATACACCGACAGTGATGATGAACACATAACCAGGATGGTTCCTACACACCACTGACTCACTTGGATACCTGACAAGTGAGTGTGGAGGCAGAGTTATGTGTGTCAAGGCCTTATCTTACAGCATTGATTCCCAGCCTGTGCTGCACCTGCCTGACTGATGTATTGTTCACTCTGCCAAGGGGAACATCAGCAGCTGCTGATTATCCCCGGTGTAAATGTTTGCCATCACAGAAGGAAACTGCATAGACAATTACCACTTTTGCAAGCTCAACTAGCTCAGTCAGCTAATAATTGAGCAGGTAACGGCAATCCAACAGCATCTGCCTTTTGAAGTGAAGGACTTATGGAAGGTAAATAGGTCAGCTGGCATGCATTTGGTGAAAGAGAGGGTGCAAAACTGCAGGAAAGGAAAGGAATGTAGAAATCACTTGCCCTGTCAAGAGCCAACTCTGAAGACAGAAATTTTTGCTATTGCTGCTTTAACTGTTACCTTTTTTAGCATCACTTGTGGTGGTATCTACATACTCAATGACCATCAACTGCTTTGCTAAACAATTTCTTATGCAGATATGTCAGTCACAATTTGTACATCATACAAAATAATGTGCTCCCTAAAGTCTGACCTAATTATTTTTTCAAATGGCCATATTAGCATAGAGTGCATAACACACAAAAAATGCTTGTGTCACAAAAATGTGCACTTGGCAACATGATTATGATGATACCCTTCTTTCCTTGCCATCAGACCCAGCCAGAATGGATTTAGGAGGGGGAGGTCCTGCCTGAACTTCTTGATCTCCTTTCATGACCAGGTGCCCAGCCGGGTGGATGTGGGGAAGGCTGTGGGTGTTGTGTTCCTGGACTTCACTTTGACAGTGTCTCCCATAGCACACTCCTGGAAAAGCTGGCAGCCCAAGGCTTGGAGAGGTCACCCTTCACTAAGTAAAAAAGCTGGCTGGATGGCCAGGCCCAGGAAGAGGTGGTGCAGGGTGCTGCATCCAGCTGGCAGCAGGTCACCAGTGGTCTTCCCCAGGGATCAGTGCTGGGCCCAGTCCTGTTCAATAGCTTTACTGATAATCTGGATGAGGGGATGGAGTCCATCATCAGCAAATTTGCAGATCATGCCAAACTGGGTGGGAGTGTCAATCTGCTGGAGGGTAGGAGGGCTCTGCAGAGGAACTTGGCCAGGCTGGATCTGCAGGTTGAGAACAATGGCATGAGGTCCAACAAGTCCAAGTGCTGGGTCCTGCACTTTGGCCATAACAACCCCCTGCAGTGCTACAGGCTGGGGACAGAGTGGCTGGCCAGTGGCCAGGCAGAAATGGGCCTGGGGATGCTGATTGATGGCAGACTGAACATGAGCTAGCAGTGTGCCCACACGGCCAAGAAGGCCAATGGCATCTTGGCCTGTATCAGGAATGGTGTGGCCAGCAGGATGAAGAAAGTGATTCTCCCCCTGTACTTGGCACTGATTAGGCTTCACCTTCAGTCCTGTGTCCAGTTCTGAGCCCCTCAGTTTAGGAAGGATGTTGAGATGCTGGAGCATGTTCAAAGAAGAGCAACAAGGCTGGTGAAGGGTCTGGAATATAATTCCTATGAGGAGTGGCTGGGGGAGCTGGGGGTGTTTAACCTGGAGAAAGGGAGGCTCAGGAGACACTTTACTGGTCTCTACAACTGCCTGAAAGGAGGCTGTAGCCAGGTGGGGGGGTGGTCTCTCTCCCAGGCAACCAGCGACAGGACAAGAGGATACAGTCTTAAGGTGCTTCAGAAGAGGTTTAAGTTGGAAATTAGGAAGAATTTTTTTCACAGAAAGGGAGATTGGGCATTGAAATGGGCTGTCCAGGAAGGTGGTGGAGTCACCATCCCTGGAGGTGTTTAAGAAAAGACTGGATGTGGCACTTGGTGCCATGGTCTAGTTGATACAGTGGTATTAAGTCATAGGCTGGACTTGATGATCTCAAAGGTCTTTTCCAACCTAGCTGATTCTCTGATTTTGTGACAAGTCATCTTTTAAAATGCTGATACTTTAGGGCAAGGCATGACTATTCCATTTTGTTTGCTAGGAACTCACTAAAACCTTGATGGTGTACCACTGATATATGTGTCTAAGTGCCCTGAAGGAATGACTTGTTGGAAGCCGGGTCATTTCATATTTTTTTTAAGTACTGCCACAAAACTTAATTGAACCCTAACCATTATTACCAAGATAAAATCTATATACCCAAAAAGGAATATGCCAAAAATTGAACTCTGAGGATCTAACCAGTGTAAGACATAGTTACAATACAAAAACCTAGCTTTTCCACACTCTGCACACATGCTATGGGTGTTTCCAGATGTCATCATTGTCATTGTATGTCTGCAGTATTCCTGACTGGTAAGAATAAAAAGAATTGTAAACAGCATTTTTTCAGTGACATTCAGTTATTGTGCTTCCTGGAGATCACTGTTATGAAGCTGCCTACAAAGGGAATAGACAAGATAGGAGAGGATCAGACCAGAGGAAACGCCATGCTCTACCCAGTCCTCCATTATGTTTAGCAAAGATTCTGAAGATCCTGGAGCCAAACACCATTTGGACACTACAGTAACTACCTGACTGATTCAGCACCAGAGTTAAGCAAACTGTTTGTAGCCAACAAAATAAAACAATTCCAACCATTTTTCCTATTCATAAATGATGTTTAAGCTCTGCATTGTTTCAATTTTTTTTTCACTTGCAGGAAATTCGCTGCAACACTTTGTTGAGGAATATGCTTTTTGTTTTGTACCTAAGTCATAGGATGTTATTTCTACAACCAGAGACTGAAACTGTTCATCAGCAGACAGTGGAACTGAAGCAGTCATTTCTAATTGAATCTTTGGGCAAAGACAGACTTACTTACACACACATACAGAAAACAGCAGCCAATGTTTGCCTGCATGCATGGCCTGGGGCAGCACGTCTCAGTACTGGAACCCAATGGTACACAAGAGATAGAAAAACAGATGTGCCATGAAGTTCTCAGCACGAGCAGAGCAGCCTCAACTACACATTCCAGTGATCAATTCACCCCAAAGGACTGACATCAAACTGGTGTTAGATTTATTTTACATTCCAGAACAGCAGCAATAATCCTAAATTACATAGATCTACACTGGACTTTAGTGCCTGACAGTCATTTGTCAGCTACAGTCTTGCTCTGCATGAACTCAGTCCCTGCAATATTTTAGCATGTTGCCTTTTGGAAGGATTAGGGTACTGGACGTCCCCTGAGAAAGCCATAGGAAATGCATATTGGTCTTGTGGTTAATTTAACAAAGCTGTTGATGTCATTATTATATAGTGGAAATGTAGTCAAACACTTACTGAGCAGCCAAAATTTAAATAAATTCCCATGTTCTTAAGTGGTCATTTGAGTGTTTGACATAAAACGTACATCTCTGTTTAAGACATGGCATACACACATGAACTTACACATCACTGTGGGTTTTAACATGCTGAAACGATTTGCAACTCTGCTTTAAAGTTATTGGCTTCCAAAACCAATGATGATAAGTAAAGTGAGATCTGGAACAAATTAATATATTTCCCAATAACCTGCGGGTTTCTTCAGGACTGCTCATAGTACTTAATCAGCAGCCAAGAGCTCCCCACAACAACAAAATGTAAAAGAAGAAAAAACTCTATGAATATTGATTAGGTGCAAAGTCAGGCACTTAAAATTTAGGAAGCATAAAACTATGATTCCCCACCCAAAGTTAATTTGAGATCCTTGTATACGTTTGTTCAGATATAAACCCGATATTCAACTTTTTTCCACAGGATTTCTCTGTGGCTGGGGCAGACTGGGAAACCAGGAAGCAGAAGCAAAGTTCTGCTTTCCAAGTAGGACAGCTGGCTGTCAGCAAATGCCATGACAATACCAGCTTCTCTGCCAGAGGAGTAGAGGAGTCCAGAGAAAATATAATGACTGACAAAGGTGCTTGTGTTTGTGCAGAGGCATCGGGTGTGCAGGAAACAAGTTATAGCCTGTATTTCCCATCTTTTCAGAAGGCAGTTAGGAGCATATACAAAGCAGCTGGATTGACCAGGAGAGGCAGTTTCACCCTGCTGCCTCCTTCTCTTCCCTCTAACCCCACAGCTGAGTTTGTCACCCGAGTTGGGGGATAGACAGACCCATGCCTGAAGCTAGCAGTCCCTTGAAAACAGAGGCTAATCAGGAACAGATGGCCAGAATTGTTCCAGGAGTGCATACATTTCCTTGGCCATCATCTTCCCAGCCCAGGGATCTGTGGGGAAGTGCCAAGTCGACTGGGCTAGTTCTGCCCCCAGCTGCAGAACTGTGATGGGAAAGGAGCTGCTCTCAGCTAGGCACTTCCCAGGAGCAGGGGTACAGCCACAGGAAACAGGTATCCCAAGGCACAGGACCAGTAACAGCCTGCAGAGATCCTCAAATCACTTATAAATTAGCTACTGCAGGGAGGGAGATTTAATCCTGCAGCGAAAGTTTAGACTGGATATTAGGAAAAATTTCTTCATGGAAAGGGTTGTCAGGCACTGGAGGAGGCTGCCCAGGGAAGTGTTTGAGTCACCATCCCTGGAGGTATTTAAAAGACTTATAGATATGGCATTTGTGGACATGGTTTAGTGATGGATTTGGCAGTGCTGGGTAAATGGCTTGACTTGAAGATCTTAGAGGTCTTTCTTTTCCAACCTAAATGATTCTATGATCCTATGATTAATGCCATACTGCACCCAGCCTAATGAGCTCTGTTTCTTACCCTTACGATTCCTTTCCCCTCTCTGTGTTTCTCTCCATGTGGATGTTATATATTGGCCTTTTTTATTACACCAATTTAAAATGGAGAGAAAAGGCTTTACAATTTACACCCTTTTTATTCTTCTTTTTTTCTTCTTTGCAGGCGAACAAAAAAACCCCCCCAAACAAACAAACAAAAACAAGACCAACAAAAAACAACAAAATAAAAAACAAACTCCCCCAAAAAACAAAACAAACAACAACCAAAAAAACCCAACAAAACAAAAAACCAAACCAAACAAATCAACAACAACAACCAACAAACAAAAAACCCTCCAAACAAACAAAACAAAAAAAATCCCAAAGTCCAGCTCTGCCATTCAGCTTGTCCAGTTTTGTACTTGGGCACTACGATGATTCTCATTAACAGCTGTAATATTTTTTATAGGAGGGAGCTGAAAGTTCAGAGACACTGAGTGACCTCTCCATGCAAGAATAAACAAAACCCTTTATTTCCAGCTTCTTATTCTAACAGCAAAGCTGTTCTCCCACACTTGCTACAGTTCTCTTTGAAAACTTGCTACCTTCTCTTTGAAATGTTTACTCCAAAATACCACAATGTGTCTTGGATTCCCACAAAGCTCAGAGTAGAAACACAACAGATCCCAAATCTGTCAACACAGCTTCACCTCAGTTTTGTTGCTGTAGTCAAGATCTGGATTAAGGCACCTCGAGACTGAGGCACCACCTTTATGGAGCACCCAACCACTTGCAAAGGAGGCAACAGTGAGCTATGGGTGACAAACTGGCATACGGATTTGGGGACATACAAGGACTAAGCTTTAAAATCGCAACCTTGGGAGAGAAGAGTGAAAAAAAATTTTAAATTATGCCGTACCTAAAGTGTCAGAGTATTTCTTTCAAAGTCAGACAGAGTCTCATTCAAACAATACTGTTGCTTATGACTCAAATTTTCCACAGCCTCCTCATTTCTAAGTACTCATCTGACTTCAGTATTTTTTAATGTAAAGCCAGATCAAGGCTTCTCAGCAGCATAGGCAAGAGGCAGTTATGGAAATGGTGATAGAATGGGTCCAGGACAGGGAGGACAAAAAAATGAGGGGCTTTGATATATGTTGGAGAACCAGAACAGCTTTTATTGCCCTGTGAGACATGTGGCTCAAGTTCTTTGAGTCTGTTCAGAGCCTGATTCCAGGAAAGCATTTTTTAAAATCTTCCAGTTGCTAAAGAGGAGAGAGAAGATATCTGCCTCTTGGAAGGGTGTACTTAAAAATGGGTACACAGAGTAGTTCTCCATCTTGAAGAGGGTATTTACCTAAGTGGGACTGCAGAGCACAGGTTTTAATCCCTCATTGTGTTGAATTTCCTGGCCTTTTGCTAAAAGTGGCATCCACATAGTTGTGGCACACACCATCCCAGTGCAGGGACAAAGAGTGCTGGTTACGAATATGTGATCTCTCCTTTTCTGCTTCCTTCAGCCTGTGTAATGTTCAGATTAAAAATGTCTTAAGAGCTCTGGGTTGGTTTAGCCAGTTTTTTCAGTGTATCTGCAAATGGCATTGTTTTAGCCTGTCTCAGCTTTCTCTTACAATTCAGGATGAAATGAGTTGCATGAAAACTGCAAACTCAAGCAACATTTGCTTGTTGTGGATATGCCTTGCCCTAGTGCCCCATCACTCATGTCCTGTATGTGGGAAAGCAGGAAGGAACTCAGGCTCAAAGGCTGACTGCTAGACCCTCTGCCGACACCCTAAGGGAGATTGTGGTGTCCCCTGGCTGGCAGGAAAAGCCAAGTTAGTCCATTTCCTTTGTCAAATGTGTCGGCAGTCCTTCTGCTGCCCCAGGAAACTCAGGTTTCCAGGATAACTAGAAATTGCTCAATGAATCATCACAGATCTACAAATCCATGGCTGCTTCTGAATAAAGGTACCCTTCATGCATTGTGTGCATGGGGAACTTCTCCTCAAGAGGCTTGTGCAAGACTCCAAGCCCTTTGCTCATGTCACAGAATTCTCATGAGGTTAAAAATCAGATTTTGCACAGCACTATTATGAGCAAATATTTATCATTCTGAGCTGAACTAACATGTAACTGTGCCTACCCCAGTTCAACAAGGATTTTAGCCTGCTTACAGTGAAACATAGGCTTAAACAGCTTGCTGAATAAAAGCCAAAAGGAAGATAGATTGAAAGAGTAGGCAGACATACATGATTGCATAACATTTTCAATCAAACTTCAGAACTTTTTCCCCTTTAATTCTGATATTTTATTTTTTGTAGTAGTTTTGTAGTATTTTTTCCCAGTCGAATTTCAGTGCAGCTCTCATCTTTACAATAGAAAAGAAACAAAACTGAAGCAAAATTATATTTTCCCGTTTAACTGAGTACCAGTTTTTAATGGGTGCAGTCAGGTCCAAACACAGAATTTCTCAGACAGACTCTGAACTCTTTATTTAATTTTTCAAAACCCTTGAGCTGTTCTGAAAATGTTTTATTTTGTAGTAATTAAATAAAAATCAATCACTTCAATATAATTTCAAATGATACATGGAGCATACAGGGGTATTGTAAACACAGCAAAATATTACAACATCTATTATTATTAATGCTCTTCACTTTCTGCCAAGTTTATCCATGGTCCTGTTGAGTGAGGAAATCCTTCTGCTGATACAGGAATCAGACAGAGTTAGGCTCACCAGGGAAGAGGAGACACAAGGATTTTTGATGCAGTTCAAGACAGTGTAAAGGTCTTGTTTATATTCTTCTTATTAAAGAATAAGAGTGAAGGAGCTGTTGTCTGTGAATATGACCAAAAGGACTGACTGCCATATGAACCTCCTCACCTGTGTGCTGTGATCTCCTGGGTAGCCTTAACGTTGGTGGCTTTAATGGGGTGCACTGAAGATTCATTATTGATCCTCAGTGGCTTGTAAAGAGAGGCAACGTGTCCTGCATCACCCAGGTTCTGTTTATCCAAAATGCCACAATCACATATATTTATCCCAGAGATGGCATTGTTCAAGTACACCCTCTATGATGATGTTTGAGACAAGAAAAATATTTTTACTGTGTTGAATACCTAAAAGTGACCAAGAAAGGAATCATAGTAATGTTGCAAGATGAGACTGACAAGCTATTTGCATGTCAGTTTGCAGAAAGCAGGGCTGTAGCATGCCATGCAAACATCTGCAGGAATGAACTGCAAGGTTTGAACCTCATGTTTCTGAAGGCTCAAATATGTTTTCTGTAACATTGATAAAGATTAAGAGGAAAATAAAAATTGTCACCAAAATCTCCAGGAAAAATACCTTCAATACACACACAGAAAATTCCCACAATCTAAATCAGTTCAGACCTATCCCAGAGGGATCTCCTCATCTTTTCTGCCTATTTCCACCCCATTTGTTTTATGCCATCTCTTTCTAATACAACCAGGGAAACTGATCAAACACATTCTATACATACCACCCAGCCCACAGTCTCAGCATCCCAGCTGTATTCCTAACCTCACAAATCCACAGTGAAACCATCTCCAGGGTTTCAAAAGCATAGCAGCTTTCATGAAGGGAGGCACTGGGAGCTCTCTTAATTAGCTCAGCTTCTTCCTGCATTTCTAGACATGTCTCCCTCTTTGTTCACCTTTAAGAGTTTAATGTCAGAGTAGAAACAGAAGATTTGTCCTCCATAAAGTAGCATCACATTCTTCAGGGTCTTCTTTTTTTTAAAGATTAAATTTTGATAGCTTAATTCTTTTAATATCTCCACTGGATACATAACTTAACTGCATGACAGTCATTTCTAGAATGCAGGGAAGGCAGCAGAACCGTGAATTTTCTCACCGCTACTTTAAAGTACAAGTTTATACAGAGAAGAGAGTTGAGGACAAAGCCATGGAAAGATGGGTTCCAACTTTACTGTGTTCCTGATTTCATTATTCAAGATTTGCGACAAGGAAATCACATGATCCCCTAGAACATTCAGCCTGGGCTGAGAGGCCCTGAGACAACAAATCACTCCAGAATGTGTCTAATCTCTACAAACAGCAAGTTTTTCTAAGAGATTCCATATAGATCAAGTTACATAATAATTTAAATCATTATTACCATTCCTCTCTGGCTACTTACAAAAAGGTTTGAAAGCTGAGATTACCCATTAAAATCTGCATGAATTCCAAAATCTGAGTTAGTACATGGCTTAATAAGAGGTAGCAGTCAATGAAATTTGTATCTTCTGAGAAATGTTTTGTCTTTCACACTACAGTATTTCTATTACTAAGGGACTGAAATAAAAAGGTTACATTCTGGGTATTGTCTGAATTTTATGCATTAAAAGAAAGATGAAAATGTCAATGAAATTGAGGATTTTGAAGAACTTGAAAAATGCACCTCCTCCTGAAAATAAGGAGGTTACAAACATCAATTTGTCTCCAGAACAAACTCGTTGCTATGAAGAGGCTGTCTTTCCTACTAAGAAGACTATAATTATTTCGTACAAAACCACTTCAATATAAAGAAAAATAAACTAATTCTGGTCACAGAATAAATAAAATTATAAATAAAGAATAAATAAAGAAAAATAAACTAATCCTACCTCAGTTCTACCTCTCCTTCAAAGCTCCCTGGACTACTACTGGCAGAATATGCCGATCCATCTAACCAATATCCTCACCAATTTCTGCTTTGAAGCCCTTGCAGGTGTCTCCTGATGATTAAAACACTTCTTTTCTGCAAGAGAGGAGGCAATGATCCTATTAAGGAATACCTACCTTTTCAGTACATGCACATATGTACATTGTACATGTGTGCATTGTTCATCTTACTGTATGTGTGTCCTCTATTTTTCAGTGTAGTTTATCTCCTTTCTCAGAGACAGCTAAGTTTAAGGAGGTGGGTGGTATCTAAAATTACATTAGAAATCACCTCAGCATTGCTTTAAAAACCTATATTAATAAACTGTTTAAATGTCTGTAACAACTGTACAACTCTCACTGCAAGGCCTTCAGTACATTATTTTTCCCATGTAAAATAAGGTCTTAGTTTTATACAAAACTTTGAACAAGAGTTACACTTAAGTGTAACTTCATTTGCATACTTTACACAATCCTACTGATTTATAATTCTACCATTTTGAAAGAGACATTTTGGCTGTTTGGAGCTTTAATGCCAGCAAACCTCCTTAACAACTACAAATCCATACAGTTAGTGCACAAAGTGAAGCATATATAACATATTCACACTCACTGAGCCCAAGGGCTCTGCTCATCCTCAAGATATCTATTTTCACATATCAGCACCTTCATCCACATTTTAAATTCATTATAGTAAATATTTAGCAATTAGAATGTTGCTGCACAGAACAGGATGAGGAAAGGTTCACAGGAATACATCCACAGTCAAGTTTAGGCAACTAATCCCATCTGCTCTGCCTGGATTCTGCCATTCATGGTAACTTAACACAGTCCCAAACATCATCTCTCAACCATTCTGTTGAACAAAGGTCACAGACCTTGCATTCACCATGGAAAAAATAGGCTCAATTGAGTATGTTGGCCAGCTATTCGTCCTTGTTTCTTTTCCATGTAATATCTAACATGTTGATATATTTAACAAAAATTGAATTCATAACACATTAGTCAATATACCAATATTGTTTGTTGATCAAGTTCTTGGGATTTTTTCCCAGGCATAAAGTGATCAAACTAAATCTCAGATTTTTTTCCATTGCTTTACTTTCTCAGCTATTTTTTTAACTATAATTTTCTGTAGGTAATTGGGTAAAAGGAAAGGCTTCTGTAATTGTTATTTTTTTGGATGGTCTCTTTTATGTATTCTTACTAGAGCATTTCTGCAGTCTGAAGAGACTGTGACCATCCCTTCTACTGAAGGGCTATACACACAGAAAACAATGAAAGACACAATTCTACAACCACCATGTACGGACTTCTCTTTATTTGTCTGAATAGGGCTTGGTCTGCAGGATCCTGGAGGGTAATTTTATGACTTTTTGGACATAGCCTCACTGTCCTGCCTAAGCACAGCAGATTGTGGGGCACAGCTCAGTTACATCTGTGCTAGCAGACAATGGCTCTGCTCCTGCTTCTCATGTAGTCACTGAGAATTTTGCCATGAACTCACGTTACTGTAATTCAGATGTGCTACTGAAATAAATGTGATGTATATTTTCCATGATATGATTACTGGATTCAGTTCTGGTCAATTAAAGCAGCCTGCCCAGGGCTATCAACAGGGTAATGATTAATGTCAATAAGCAACGCTTGCTCACATCTGCTGGCTGCCTATAAAAAAAACCAAAACAAACAAACCAACATTAAAAATGGGCAGTGACATTAATTTGTTGCCTTCAGCCACGTTTAGACTGAGAATACCCAGCTGCATGGAGCTGAAGTATTGTGTCCATAAAGAAACTGGCAGAGGGAACATGTACTGCTAGGAAAGTGTCAGACCTGAATGACACTCTGAATGAGTGCCTGGTTCAAGGTAGAGAGTGCAGCACTGCCCACAGCACCTGTGCAAGGCCATGCAGCAGCACAAGATAGACAAACTAGATCAAAGCCTCACAGCACAGCATGAACAGCCACAAAATGTTACAGAGATAGAAGTTTCTCTGTATGTGTGTGTGTGTGTGTGTGTGTGTGTGTGTGTGAGCCCTTGAATGAGCACAATTACAGCAAAACACCCCCAGTGCCACCCAGGACTTTGGGGTGTGTGCAGCAGGCCCTGAGTACCAGCCCTGCAAAGGACAGCGTAGGAGCAGCTGGGCTTCGTCCCTGCTGTGGAAGGAAAAATTCAGAATAGAGAAGCTCCAGGTGAACCTCTTGAGGATCCCTGGCCACCGCTGCTCTCCTTCCAGCCAGCTCCTGATACAGCCACACTGACCTTCAATGCCCCAGCAACCATGGGAGATCTCTGTTCCCATCCTAGCTGGGCTTTCATCCTGTGGGTTGCATCTCTGAAACAAAGACACATCCTCACACTCCAGCTCCTCTCCTAGTTCATTCTCCCATGGTTTTGATGTCACCCTAGGGACTGGGCTAAGCAGTTGGGGGAGCAAAGATGGGCATCTCTCATGTTCCATTGTTTTGAAGCAGGAAATGGCTGCAGAAAAGCCTCTTCTCAGTGCACACAGGCTGATGACATGGGACTGGTGGGATCCCTTCTGGTCAGAATGTAACCCTCACTGGAACAATCAGCAATTTGGACATCCGAAAATTATTTTATTAAACAACAGTTGTTAATCAGTAGGAGGTCTTTTTCCACAGCCATTCTTTAAAGCCGAAACATTTCCATGTTTCCTGTAATACTTGTGCTTAGTCACACATTGACAAATACAAGGAAAAAAACTCAGATCTGTATGACAGATTTTTGGAACCGCCAAAATAATCTCTTTGAATTCTGCAGCCACTTGACAGCAGGAGTCCAGGAGGAGAGTGTTGAAAGCAAAAACTTGTATTTATTCACTGGAGTTTTTATTGCATTTTTCTCCTAGAACAGGATACCTATCATAGTCTGCAAAAAAATACATTATCACATGAACAGTCCACAGACCCTGGTAAATTTTAAAACTTTGCAGGTCCACTTTTTGCTACCCATCCTGTAAGCCTGACAGAGAGAAAAGGGATTGTCCTCTGCATTTCAGTGAGAATTTAACACACTCAGCCAAAGGCTCTGCCAGAGGACATCTTCTACAGAACATCCCACCATCTTGCAACTTTGCATATTCACATGTGCAAAAAGGCTCTGGCTGAGCCTGCTCTCCCCTACTGTAACATATCCCAAGGAAAGTGATCCCTAGGTCAAAATTCCCTGAAATTTAAACACTTCAGAAGTATTAAGTACTCTAATTAAGAGTCATTACTATTACTTTCTAAATACCTGGAGAGGAAGGGTTGTGCTGGTTGGGCTCTAGGTCATCTGTCACTAAGTCATGAAACTTTCTTCCTCCATGCCAGGCTGGCAGCAGATCTCATTCAGAGTGCTGTCCATGCAAAGAGGAGGTCTGCTCATTCTTTTTTCTTTAAGGTCATTCCAAAAGGCCATGACTTCAGTGGAAGTGAAAGTGAATATCCTCTCCCACATCCATCAATTCTGAAGCATGGAAGGAACAAGCACTTCATCTCTAAGTAGATTTGTAGAGAAAGAGATAAGCCTGGCTGTTTTCCAAAGGACTGGTTGTAGCACAGGGCTGGGACTGGGCATAAGCAGCTGAGGAGGGCCATGGCCTGCAGAGGATGGTAGATCTGCTCTGCTGGTGGCATGGGCCTGAGGAACTGGGTTTTATCTTTGCCTTGCATGACCAGCACCTGCTGCTGGGCTCCTCACAGCAGACATCCAGCCCAAGCAGGAGGAGCAGGCTGGGCTCTCCCACAGCTCTCTGCCTCCTATTTGCACTTTCCTTCTCCCTCATCTCTATCCAGGGCAAGCCCAGTCTCTCCACCACTCACCTCAGACCAGGCTGGCTGTGTTGTTGAGAACTTCGAGCATGGGATGCTTTGGGGTCTGCCTTGAGGGGAGAGCTTCAGTGTGTGTCCCACAGCAGCCTGGCATGAGCACTAGAGGCCCAGGAAGGCCTGGAGCTTGGATACCCCCATGGTGTGTCCTACTAGCCTGCTAAGCAAAGGGTACACATCATTTATGTGCACTACACATGACCCTGCACATCCCAGAGTGGGACTGCTCTTCAGAGGCACTGTGCTCTCCCCATAACATGCCTGCTTGTCCTTGAGAGCCCAGCTTAAAGACATGGGCTTTGCCAGCCAATGCTGGGAGTCAAAACTTCAGTGTCCCATTGTGAATCTGTTCCTTAGGCCAATCCATGCCCAGCTGTGTAACACAAATAACATTTTTCACCAGAGAAAACATTTCTGCATCTTGGAGGCATACAGTAAATAAAAAGCACATTAAAATCCTTAATGTGCTTAACTCTTTGTGTCTTTGGGGTAATTTTGCTATGATGGAATTATAGGTGCTATACAGAAATGAGGTTCCCCACTGAACACCTTCACAATGTACTCTCAGGTGGCCTTCATAAATGAAATTAAAAACAAGACTCTCCAACAAATACAGACTGATAATTGAGACTTCATAAAATCACAATTCTTCCCTCACAATAAAGACAGTGTTGATGCTAAAAACTGTGTTTTAAATTAATTTTAGCCAGGTAAACATAGTGCTGGCCATGAAGGAGTAAAGCCATGGAAAGAAATCTCCTGGAGAAGCAAATAACTAAATGTGCATGATGGGTGCAGCTGGGCACCACTAAGCTTTTATGGTGACTTCAGCTGGATGAGTAAGTTCATCCAGCATTTTCCATGAAGCAGAGAACAATATTTTTCACTTTGTAGCTTTCTTCTGAGGCTCCCAAGAGAGCAATCCTTTTTTCCAGGCTGCTTGCAACTGCCATAGAGCTTCCCCCCAAAACCCTGTAACTCCTGCCTTATCAATACAAAAAAGTAAAGGAAATATAAAATGTAGAGAGTGACACGTTCAACTGTTTTTCTTCTTAACTAAAAATGTGGGAGATCTGTGGTGGTGCTAGCAGAAAGGGGTGAAAACACATCAGTGTGGCAAGGTGACATGTCTTTGCAAGCCCCCTGCCTCTCACCCCCTTCCATGGACACAACCAGCCATCAACATGGATGCTTTTCCCATAAATGGCTTGCCCCATTTATGCCTCCTGATGGTTTCTCTTGATGCAGACCCCTTTGATCAGAAAGATTAGATGTGAGCTGATAAGCAGCTCACTGTGGGACAAGGCACATGTGGGTGCTGCCAGTCAGTGCTGTGACGTTCCATGTCCGTGGGGCTACTGCATGGACATAAGAGCGACCACACCGAGCTCCCACAATGCACAGAACTCACGCACTGAATTTTCCCTCTTTGCCTCCAGCCATCCCTGTTCTGCTTCTTGCTAAGTCAATTAATATCTACCACACTAGCAGTAAAGGGCCCTTGGGAAAAAGGAAACAAGGGAGTAGGCTGGTTGTTCCTGATGTAGGCATGGTCTCTGCCAATACAGCATATTTTCTAGAGTGTTTTTTACAATTCAGTTTAAATGACTCAGCGATGGGGTTTTGTATAACTTCTGACCACAGCCTAACAGTTCTCACAGGAGGTAATGTTTCCTAGTGTTTGGCATGAATTTTCCTCCTTTTCATCTGAGCACTTGCGCTCCTTCAGCAATCCTAACCCACTTCTCTCCTTTCTTCATGCTTACAGGCTACAACTTTGCGTTTACTGGATCTCTCAAATTCCACAAAGCCCTTCAACATGCAGCACTGTATATCGCATTCATTACTGTTATGAAAGTATCTAGACAGACAGGCTTTATCTAGCTGTCCTAATCTTTCCCATAAACCACTCTTTGAAGTCCAGCAGTGGGTTATTTTATGTGAATTCCCTCCAGTTTGTCAACATCAATCTGCAATGTTCTGATCTTTGAATCACTGGATTGTCGTAATGCTGACAAGGTATGACCATTTTCTTTTATATAAGTAATCAACTGCTCATTTATTGCATGTTACTAATTGCAGTTAATTCTTCCTCAGTTTTTTTCCCAGTTACATTATACTCTCCGTATTACAATGTTGTGGTAAGCAGCACCAGACACAACTGAATTCCTTAGTCTGTCAGCAGCAAAAGGTAATTTGACATAAATATTTAGAACACAACAAACTGTGATATATGAAACAATTAAAACCCTTTCAGAAGCATCCTCTCTCTAACCTAGTCTCCTGGTAAACTGAATTTAAGTGACTGCAAAGCAGCCAAACCAAAACATTGCCTTTCATTTCTATCAATGGGAAATATTCCCCCTTTCTGCTCTACATGCTTGCTCCTCGCAGAGTCAGTACATATTTGATTAGGTACAGATTTAAACACAAAAAGATTTTCCAAGCCTTGGATCCCGTTCCAAGCAATTACACATTGGCTGGGTGTAACTCAATGCAGGATCACCCAACTGGAGAGCAGAACAGAGAAGGCTCTTTACAAAGAAAAAAAAAATATTCCAAGTGTTCCACCTCACACAGAATTCTTGAAAAATGTGCTTCTCCCCAGAGATCTGGGGTTGTTTGTCTCATTTGAGGGCTGAGTATTTTCCTGTTGCTAGCAGACTGGCAAAGAAGTAGAGGGCTCAAGATGCGGGGTGAATGAAGAGCTGTCCTGAGCTGACACCAGATTTTTCACAGGAACTCCTGAAGGCTGCACCTGTGCCACCTAATAGTGCCGTCTGCTGGACACTGAACCCTTGTATTTTATCTCAGCTGTAGCAAGCAGGATGTACTCACCTGTCTGCTCTCCAGCAGCACTGGCAGCAAAATATCTTTGCAGTCAGGGCAAAAAGTCTCAGTCATGTGCCCTAGTCTGCCCCCAAAGCAGCCCCTCTAAGAGGGAATACAGTTCTTAAGACTGGGAGTTTTCAGGTGATACTGCAATGCTGTCTCTGAGGAGCTCACCTGGAGAGAATGAGAGCTGGTATCATTCCTCTGGGTCTCAGATAATCAAGATTAAATATGATTCTTTAAACACTAAAGCCAAGTCTAGAATAAGAAACTAACTAGCTCTGACTAGATGACACCAAGTGGTCACAGCAAAATTTACATTTATTATTATTGGAACATTTTGCAAAATTTTCACCCTTTGAACTGGAGTTTTGCAGCATTGCCATCTGAACAATTTTATTTTTTATGTGGGATCCACTAAGTCTGGATATTTTGAGTCTAGGAAGAGCCCTCAATCTGTTAAAATGTACAAGGGAAACAGTTTAACATGAATTGCTACCTCACGTAAAAGCTGACTTACTGTATATTAACAAGATGCAGATTTTAAAGCAAGAGTTATTCAGTTAATTAATGGTTGATTAAGTGATTAATAATTAGGCTATGTGATGGTGCTAATATAGAAATCAATGAAAATGTTCCTATCACCAGAATACCAAAGGTCTTTGTATAAGGCATTGTGTAGCCTTCTCAAACCTACTGAAGTATAAAATAGCAGCACATCAGTTACACCTTTATTTCAGAACAAGTGTTTATAATACCCTATGCTCTAAGGTTCATAATATCTTTCATAAAAGGTATTTGAACATGTCTTTAGTGAACAATATGCTTATTGATGTAGGAAAAGAGACGTCAGTGGTGCATTTTCTCATCCATTACAATTTTGTACGTGATGTAGGGTTATATGAGCAAGTACCAAAATGTATTTTTAAAAGTTAGTCATCTGCTGGAATGTGTTCTGTTAGGATGTTTTCTTTTCTTCCTTAGATGACTCTGTGAAATACTTGCCTAGTCATTTTGCCAGCAAACATGAAACCCCAGCAAAATGCCACAAGTCCGGCCAACACAAGACTGAAAAACTGGCTACAGTGAAAATTAACGCAACAAGTTCTCCCACTGGTTTTGAAGAACTTAAATTTTTCCCAACTAAAGAGTCTTAACCTGTGCTGGCACACATGAAAAAGGAGAGAGGTGTGATAGGCAAGCAAATGCTCTGTATGCCCACAGGGAAGGGGAAGGTGAGAAACAGCTGTGTGGACAAAGGTGTGTTGTGGACGTGTGTACTTTGTACTACCCCTGACCCTAGCAATGAAATTCTGTTGTCTTTCTACACGGAGTTATCATCCTTCTAAATATTTCCTGTATTGACTCAGATCCCTGCACAAGGCATGTTCAGAATTGAAAAACTGTGACTTGAACAAGAAGGCAAGGACAGCATGAAACACAAAGGAGGGCAATCAGTGCCAACCCCTTTCTTCCTGAGCCTTCTGAGTGGGCTAAACGGCCAGTCTCTGTCTCTGACATGATAGCATCTAGCTGCACCAGGAGGATTTATTCCCCTATGCAGGCTTGCTCCACAAGTGCACAGCCATTTCACCAGCTGAGCTACAGTGGCCATTTTATAGACTTGTTATGCTAAAAATACTCTGTGCTCTCCTGCTCACTGGAATGCACCCCTGTTTCTCACAATTCACCTTGCCTGGGCTGTGTTTCCTGAGCTCCTCAGGTTGCTTTCTCTCATTCTTGTGCCCGCTCTGCTGTTGTCAGATATTCTAAATTTTAAATAAATTTATATGCTCTATTTAGCATCAGTCCTGTAGTCTCCTTACTTCCCATTTAAGATCAATACAGAAGAAATCAATGGACTAAATAACAATTCCCTCAGACACCCCTCTCTAGACTGTAATGCATTGCTGGCACGTCCTCTTTATAGCTGGTCTGTTAGCTGTCTTTCTCTCTTTACTGCAATGCTTTTATCTGAGATTATTTTGCTTAGAAGAAAGTTTAAATTCCTGGAGAAACTCTGTATAAAAGAGTGATCCTGGAAACCTAAATTTGTCTTACTTGTGCTATGTTATTATATTTTACTGTACGAAACAAATGAGAGGCTGTTTTGTTAATAACACACATGATGGACTTCAGATGATGCCATGGACTTATAGAACACAAGGACTCTGTAACCACAGCAAAAATCTCAGTCATTATGTGCCCTGAGGCCCTGAGCTCTGCAGGGTACCTGACTTCAGAAGCAGAGCAAACAAGTGTCACAAGTGACATGCACCCATTGTGTGGGTACTAACCAAATTCAAATAGGCAGGTGCTTGGTAACTGCCTCCAGTGGGGTAATTGCTCTGCATGACAATTCCCTCTCCTTACTCAATACCAACAGGAATATTTTTCCTTGTTCTCCTTACTGTCAGACTCCCTCTCACAGCAGGAAGGTTTGTCCCCTCTAGCATCTGAGGAAGGGCAGCAGCAGGGAGGTTCTGCAGCTCATCCCTCTCACCTCTCTCTTCCCTGATGGAGCCAGTGGGCTGCTGTGCCAGCTTGGAATTCCCCTATCAGGGAAGAAAAATCCCCACCCTGATTGCAGGAACCCAAATCTCCTGCAGAGATGGATGGCTGATGGAGTTTAAGTGCCACTGCTCTGACATGTCACCTCACAAAAAAAACCTTCATGCATGCTGAAGTACCTCAGTGTGCGGCTTACAGACAGAAGGAGTTCCAAGGTTGAGGGGAATATTTTGACATCTTAGGGACATGGACACACCTAGTAATCCTGGATGCACTTGGGGTTTATAGCACCTATGCTTAGGCCAAGAGACAATTTAAAGGTAATACAGGAGATAAACTAGCAGTGCTATTGTAATATACCTGGAAAAATACTGGAGCTAGTCTGCACTGGGGAGCACCTGCTGAGCCTGGAAAATCAGCATGGTGAATCTGAGCAGATGTCACAGACAACCAGCACTGCCTTCATGTTAGGAGCCCTGCGCAGCCACTGCTAACCCTGACAGCGTCTGGAAAATCCACCGAAGAGCTTCAGAGACTCTGCACACACAAAATGGGGAAGGCAGATAAGCCTGGGTTGAGCAATCTACCAGAAGGGAGGAGGGAATATGGTAAGAGAAAAGGCAGGGGTGAGAAGGGCCAAGATGGTGAAGGCAGGGTATCTCAGGCAGAGAAGGATGAGTGGTCCAGAGGGAGTGACAGGAGCAATGTAGCCAGAGCTATTAACCAGGAGGATGAACTGAACAGCTTTTCTAAAAGCCCAGAAACACAGAGAAGAGATGTGCTTAGGAAGTCAGACAGGAGCCTGAACAAAGTTTAATCTACCTAACAGAAAAGTCAGATTGTCCTCTGCTTTTGTTGGAAGATCTGATAGCTGCACTTGGAGATAACTTTAACATCTAAGCAAACAAGAAGGCAGAGAAGGCATCAGCATTATAAGCCTTTCTCTCCAAGACAGAAAGGACTGATTTCCTCAGCCTTGCTCAAGGAAGCAGAGAAGACAAGAGCTTTAAGAAGTAAGAAGTTCAATGTTGGCTTTGCAAAGGACAAAGATGGGAGAAGAGAAGGACATCTGAAGACAGAGAGTCTGTCAAGAGAGACATCATGTAAAAGCCATTCTGTGATTGGGAAAGAAAGTTTCTTGCTAGAAAGTTCTGTGAGCTGCAGTCCATAAGACATCATCAGGTTGTTCCCAGAGAAGGAGCTGGCAAAAAGGAGGGAGCATGTCTCATCAAGAACAGTAGAAAATTAAGCAACAGTCAGAAAGACAGCTAAGGAGAATAATTTGCAAAAGGCCAGGGCAGCTTTCCAAGTAGGAGCAACGGCCCCAAAGAAGAGAAAGTTTCAGAGACCTGAGATCTGGCTCAGAAAATTAAGCTAAAATCTTCAGTTAAAAAAGTGTTCCATGGTCAAAAACAATACAAGAGTGGCTTAGCTGGGGGCTGGAGGGAGAAAACAAGAAAGAGCAGCATCTGGTTTATCCTTTACACCAGGATAAAAGGACCCAGGCACCTCATGGTGTTTTGACAGGGGGAGTGTCCATTTTCTGTAATTTCAGGAGGGTTACAAAACCACAGAAGGGAAAAGGTCAGATGGGACCACTGCATGTCATCTATTCCAACCCCCTGGCACAGGCAGGGTCCCCTAGGGCACATTATTTAGGATTGTGTCCAGACAGCTTTTGAATATATCCAGGGAAGGAGACTCCCAGGCTGAAGGCCTGAGGAAGTGCTGCCAACCACCTCAGGCCCTGTGATGAAGCTCGAGAAAGGAACAGGTTGGGTCTGAAAATGGCACCTCTGCTCCTTTCAAAGGTGAGCACCAGCGCCCACACAGAACCAACAAGCACCAAAAGCAAACTGCGGTCACAGTAATTGCAAGCGTGCTTTGGTTAACATCTGCCGTAAAAAATGAAACCCAAGAAAACAAGCAAAGGAAAGCATTTAGTACTTTGGAAAGCCTTCAGCCTGCACAGGATTTTTTCTTTCTTTTACCAGAAAAAACAGTGAACACTTTTTAAGTCACTGACAATAAACACTTTTTTAACTCTGACATGACTTCAGAGCTGCAGAGCTTTCCTCTCAAGGTCTGATCTATCTTTGCTGTAATATGATGTATTTATTTTCAGCCACATGTAACAAAAAATATACACTGAACAAAATTAATTAGAAAGATGTTAAAATAAAATACTACCAAAATAATATAATATTTTGAAGGAGAGAAAAAAGTTTATCACTATAAATCAAAAATACCTTCACAAAATTGTTTTCTTTTAGAAGTAAGAAGAAAATTGGAATTAGGCCCAGTTCCTGCAGAGAGAGCTTTTCAATTTCCTTCTTGAAGCAAAAGTCATATCCAGTCAACACAGGTTTTCCTGATTAGGCTCAGCAGGATCAAACACGATATTAACTAAAGAATCACAAAAATACTTGTTTAAGCACAGGCAGTTGTAAGACACAAGACTGATCAGAATAGAACAGAGACAACTTCTCTCCCTTGGACAGCAGTTGACAAAAGGGAACTTCCTGTAGTTTAGATGAGCTGTTCTCTACATGGACATACATTCATGGCAGTATGTAAAACTTCCTGGTCGGGAAAAAACACTTTCTCTTTGGCTGAAAATACTGATCCAAACTCTTCTGCGGTGTAAGACCCCGGCTCTTGATTGAATTTATGCCTGTTTAATTTGCATACAAATTTTACCAGTTGAGTATTCATGTTGACCCTACATGTTTCATTTCAGAGACTTCGAAGATGTTTTCATTATTAGTTTTTTATTTCCAGAGATCATAACTTCCACTGACAAGCAGATGTTTAGTGTGTCCTTTTACTTACCTAGCTTTGCAGGATCTGTAGTTTCAAAGTCCCTTCCAAGTGCCAAAAAGGACTATTGTTACTGAGAAAGTTTGCTAAAATACCATAGATCTATCCAGAATATCTGAAGTTGTTTATTTCTATCACATGCACAGTCTATATAAAGAAGCATTTTTTAGAGCATTAGGTGAAGTGCTTTATTGTAACAGCTAGGTTTGAAGCCTGGAGATGATACACTGTTTTCTTTCATAAAAAAATCTAGGTTAAAACCTTAGCACTCCCTTAAAATTTGTTCCTTCCTAACTCTCTGGGAAGCATGGGGGGTTTTTATGTTAAAGGAGCAACCAACAATAAAACTCAAATAATGACAATTCTCCAGTATTTGGCATCCAAAAAGCACCAAAAAAAAGGTCCATTTAGAGTGAAAAACATAAAAGAAATAAAGGAAAATGCTGTAAAAAGCTGACAAGGAAGAAGGAACTGAAAAAAAGAAAAAAAAAGATAGAATTACTTTAGTTCAAAACCCACCAAGTTTTTATTACAAAAATTCAAGAAGGTCACCATTTCTGACACAGGATGTGTTTATCTAGACTTGCCACAGTAACTAGTGAATTAAACCATGCTTCACCACTGTGAAAATTTATTTCAACAGAAATGAGTTTCAGTGAGAAAGCTGTGATTATGTGCTCATTTTTACAAGTACTCTATTTCCATTATAATAGGATAGTTTTATTCTTGATACAGATCTATGGATTTTAATAGCACCGCCTCTAAAATAGATTAATGTTCATAATTCATGTTGTGCAAAAAACTCTGAGATTAGGTTCTGTATATTTTTGTGAGGTAATTAATTGGCCTGATTTCCACCAGTAAAGGAAGTGCCCTAGTTCCCTTTAACACCATTGAAGCCGTTCATTAGGATGACTGAAGTTAGAGAGTTCTTAAATCTTGGCCCATAGTCTTTGAGGAAAACAGAGAGCCAAATCCAAGGAGATGTTCAGTGAAAGTCTAAAATCCACAATGATGCCCTAATTCTGTGCTGCTGCATGTCTCCCCTGGTCATGTACAGCTGGGTACAGTTGTTGTAAAATATTACCAGGCAAGAACTTTGCACATGTATTGAAAATCAAGAGCTGGCTTTTGCAGAACATTTATGCTAAGTATCAGGCATAATGCTGTCATTAGCAAGATCCTTCACACAATGACTTTAAACTTTAGCAGGTAAATTTACTATTTCAATTTTACTGATAGGAGCCTAAAATAGAGACACAAAGCAAACTAGCCTAGACGGAAATGCCCAGGAAAATCAACAGACTTAATATTTAGAGTGGATTAGTTAAACCACAAACAATTCTATATAGACATCCATTCAAAATTAAAGCTGCTTTTATTCTATTCAATGTTATTTTATTCTGAAAGTGAATTAATTTAATCAAATTGCAGCCAGTTCTGTTGTGAATAAGAGCATGTAAATTGAGTCTCAATACAGTTCACAGACACTTTTAATTTACACCTTTTATTAATTTAATTAATTGTCCCGGGTGCCTGAGCTCACATAGGAAGTGTGCCAAGGTGCAAAGAGTTAAAGATGAGGCTCTCAGCTGCAGGGTTTGTCCTCTCCAGCTGCTGTTCCTTGGGGTGCTGTTCAATCACCCTCCTTATCACCAGACAGTGGGAGCCAAGGAGGTGTTCCTGTCTTTCTGTGTCACCTACAATGTAGTGACAGCTCTCAGGGAGAGCATTTCATGCTCTGAATGGGAGGACTGGACAAACACGCAGCACCTATTGACGAGGGGCCAGGAGGAAGCACTCGACCCAGGAGGGTGCATTCATTGACCTCTGTAGGCACCAAAAGCAGAGAAGTAGTGTGCCACACTACAGGAGATGCAGAGTTACGTTTTCTGTGACCAGCCTAAAAACCCAATAGTCAACTTCACTACTTGACCAAGATCAGATCTGTGGAGGTGTAGCTCAGTGATAAACATTAAAAGTTGTTACTTAGAAATATATACCCACTGCATCTTCCTTTCTACTTTTTTCAGCTTGAAATTTAGGTTTATTGTAGCAAGCTTTTGTGCACATTTTATCTCTCACAAAACTGAAGTGATCTACAGAAGTGATTGCATCCATCTCACGGCATTGCAATTTTATCAGTATCTGTGTGGTTTTTGTACTACCACAGGAATCACCTGCGTTTCAGGCCCTACTGTGACCCATTGGCAAAAACCCTACAAACCAGTTAAAAGTCAAATACTCCTTCACAATACAAACTTGCGTGGAATGTCATGCATTCACTTCCACTCATGTGTAGCCACTGTCTAGGCAAAGCCACACGTTTTAAAGTCTCTCCTTTTTTTTTTTTTTAAACATTATTTCCTTCAGCTCACTCACACACAGTTTCCTCAGTTCTCTGCTCTTTCTTCAATCTGTCCATCCCACCTTGGTATGAATGTGGCCAGAAATCATTTTAGCCATCTAGTTACAACCACATCAGAGAAAAAAAAAATAAGGTTTTTTCTCTTGTTATCCTGGCTGTTAGTGATGAGTCCATCAAAAAAAAGAAAGAGAAAAAAAAATACTCCATCATTGTCCATAGTCCATGAATGGGAATTGCATTTCTTTCCTGTTCTTAAGAGTTTCCTAATAGGAGAAAGTAACTTAAAAGTAATAGAAGAGTTATCCCTGAGAGGGTGCTTACTGAGTAAAGGATATGAGATACAAATGTATTTTTAAGAAAAAGAGAGTAAAGTATTAAAAAAAATGCTGAAAGACTTAGAGTCTGAGTGCCTACCATGTTCAGTAAAGAAATTCGGGACGATCTTTGAGTCCCCTTGAAGAGAGCTGCTGAGCAAAACTTCAGCTCCTTCAGAAGGCCACGCACATTTGTAAAATAGTCTTTAAACCCCCTAACTATTTAATCCTAAATGGCTCACAGCGACTGTAACAGTGGCAATCCGGAAATCTCGGGGGATAGGAAATTTCATTTTCGGGGACGGAGCAGACGAGAGTCGCTTCTCTATATGGGAGCTGGCTCTCTAGAAATAGCAAGAAATGTACTGCTTTGCTTATTTGGCACAAGCCGGTTCTGGAAGCGGCCCCAGGGCTCAGCCGCTGTCGGGGGGCACGGGCGGCACCGCGCCCCGGGCTGGCCCTGTGAGACCCGCCAGGCCCCGCAGCCACAGCGAACACCACGCTTGCCGAGGGTAAAAACAAACAAACAAAAACCCCCGAACAGCAAGCCCACAAGAAAGCAGAAAGAAGGGAGGGAGAGGGAGCTGCCTGACCTCTCCCCGACGCGCCCCGGCCGGGACAGGAAGCCTGCGGACCGGGGAGCCTCCGCGGAGCCGCCGGCCGGGGCTGCCTGTCCCGGGAAAAAGCTGCTCGGGGGACTCCGGGGAGCAAGGGAGCCACGCAGCTCTCCCTGCCGCCGGTGGGTGAGGGCGGGGGCTCTCCCGGGGCCTCCGGGCTGGCGGGAAGCGGCGAGTCCGCCTGGCTTTTTTCCTTCGGAGGGAAAAGCAACGGGGAACGGAGAAAGATGCGTTTCTCTGAGCTTCGAGTGAGTGGCTGTCAGCGCTGCGTGCTGCCAGCTGAGCGGGCAATCGCGCCGCAGCAAGTGCTCCCGGGGTCCACGCTTTGTGGGGCCACTGGAGAAAGAGACACGAGAGCCGTACTGCCAGGACCAAAGGACAGCAAGTGGCTTGGCCCGTGGGTCGTGGTGCTGGTGCTACGCCACGGAGCCCCTGCCTGTCGCATCGCACCTGTCACGGAGAGACCTGGCAGAGGTGCAAGGGCTTGCCTTCCTTGGTGCGACCTGGGAAAGCCCGTAATTTCTCACCCAAGGTGCGGGTAGATCTCTCAAAAAATAATTAAAAACAAAAACCCCTAATCTGGGCAAAATGAAAACAGAAGTTTCCCGGAGGAGGGACTTCAGCGAGGCTGCCAGGAGGGTTTAGTAGCCGGATCCACGACAAACGACGCTGACATAAGCTCTACTCGGGGAGGTAACCATAGGATAGCTCAGGTTTCTGAAGGAAAACAGCATGCGGCACTTGTGCCCCAAGGGAAAAAAAATACCATAAAGCAGCAGGAGCTATTTCCAGAGTGAGCAGAAATTACAAATCCAGCGGCACCGACGCGTGACATGAAAGATTTCTGTGCAAAACCCCGAGACAGCTCGGAAACGCACCAACATCCCCAGGTGATTCGCGTGCTTTAGCGGGGATTCGGACACACGCTCGAGTCTGTGTTTCCCCCCCCC